>CAUYPK010129758.1:0-89125 GCA_963574355.1 Loris lydekkerianus | reverse complement strand
GATGATAATAAAAGTTTTACTGAAATGTAGAATATAAATGTCTTAACACAATAGCTAAGAAAATGCCAGGAAGGCTATGTTAACCAGTGTGATGAAAATGTGTCAAACGGTCTATAAAACCAGTGTATGGTGCCCCATGATCACATTAATGTACATAGCTATGATTTAACAACAAAAAATAATAATAGAAAAGTTTTACTGAGATATTACTGTGTGGTGGACATAAGCCAATTTCTTTGCCTCTGCATTTCATGATAATTATGTCCTAACAATCTCCTGGAAGACATTATTCCTGTTCTACACAGGAGGAGACTGAGGCTTAGCTAGTATAAATGGACAAAAGGGAAGCAGCTAGTAAGGGACAGAGCTGGGATTTGAAGCCCAGGCTGTCCTGGGCTGGATCCAACCTCATTTTGTTTCATCTGGGCGGCCAAGCTCAGCCCAGAGAGCTGGGAGGACCACTGGGTGGGGGGGGGGGGGGGGGTGTCTAAAGGTCATGTCTTGGTGTTGGGTCCCTGGAGCCCCTGACCACACCTAGACTGTGGTGAGTGTCTCTGGCCTGTTGGGGCAGCCACCAGAATGCCTGGGACCTAAATGGCCCTTTGTGGATGCAGTTCCCTTGGCAATGAAGAAACACTACTGAGGTCAAGAGCTCAGATTACCAAAAGGGAAACTCAGCCCTGTTTCCTTGCATGGCCACCTGCTGGGAAGGACCACAGTTACCCCCCTATCCCCACCCTCTGCTGGGCACCCAGGGCCCCTTTCCAGTGGCACAGTGGGGGAAGAGGGCAGGATTCCTGATGGGAAGTGCTGTGTTGGCTCTTCAGATTTCTGTCCTCTAACAGAAGGCTCTACCCGTAACTCTTTTCCCATTAGACCTCATCCAGGAAGCCAGGGCCAGTGTGAAGCTGCCCAGGCCTCCAAGATCCCCAGGACCATGGGGAGTACATAAATGGGCAGAACACCCCTCACCCACCTCTTGCCTACTTTGGGGACTTTAAGAACAAAAGGGCTCTGCATGAACCCCCTAACCTTACTGAGCTAGGCCCTTCTCAATCCAAGGCTTTCTTAGGTGTTGCCAAGGAAACTGATGCAGCAGCCAGAGAGCCTGGCCTAGGTCTCCATGACAACCTATGACAGCCCAACAGGGTCCATTCATCTGTGATGTCACCTGAGCCCAGAATGGGTGCCTTCCCACCTCCACTATACTTGTCATAATCAAACGTCAGAGCCCCCTAGGAGGTCCCTGTTGCAAGATATTTCATAGTCTATCTACCCCCAGCCTTCCCATAGTCTATCTACTTCCCACCCTTCAGAGCTGAGTAAGAGGGGAATAGGTCATGATGCCCAATTTATAGCAGGGCACCCTGCAGCTGGGAGAGAGGTCAGACTCAGTAGGCTGGAGGCAGAGCCAGGACTAGAAGCCAAGGACTAAAGCTTCCCCATTCCATTCCTTTCCTCTTTGCTCTGGGCCCCCATTTTTGGTCTAAGATTGAAGGGGTGAGCTCTGGGCAGTGGTGGCACCAGGGGTGGATAAGTCTCTCCCCACTCCTTGACCACATTCTGCATTTATGCCTCTCCTGGGGAGGAGTCTGAACCTGGAGGCCCTGCATGCGCCCTAACAGCAGGCCTGAGCTTGGGCTACCGGGAATGAGGCAGACCTTGGAGATTGAAGTGACTAGTTCCTGCTGGCATCTGACACTGGGTGGCCTGGATTTCCCCAACTCCGGGCAACCTCCAGTCCACGAGCAGAATGACCAGGGCCAGGGCCAGGAGCAGATATTTTTAGCAGAGTTGCTGGCAGCTGCTTGGTGAGTGTTGGGAGGTCGGGTGGAGGCTGAGTTCATCCTTTCCCTTCTCTGGGCCAGAGTTTCCTCTCCAGGTTCAAGCATGTACCTCCACCTGCAACACCCCCACCCCCTTGGTGTGACACTAATCTTCACCCTGAAGGGTAGGCTCATTAGGGAGAATCTTCAACTCCAGAACACAATGGCAGAGGGAAGGACTTAGTGTATGATTTAGGACCTCTAAATTCTAACTCAGTGTGGGTCTGTGGAAAGCAGGTGTCTGGACAGAGAAGGCTGAATCTCTCTCCAACCCCAAACCGGTCCACTCGCTGGACTGGGAGAGAGGGGAGAGCGAATTCACTCTTAAAGGGCCAGATCTAATACTTCCCTAGAGGGAGCTGCGGCTCTTGGCTGGTCTGGTTCACCCATGCCCGCTTCCCCATCACGACACTCCCCGGTTCACAAGATCTGTCCCTAGGCCCCTCCAATTCTTTTATCACTGGTGGTCGGCAGATCCCCCCAATTTCAACCCCTCTACTCCCAGACAGCTACGGGGCGGGGGTGTGAGAACCTAGGAGGAGGGCGGGGGATTCCCAGGGGAGGAGGATGGACACGTCAGCCTCCGCAGCAGCGGGGGCGGGAGCGGGGGCGGGCAGAGGCTTAAATAGGCGGCTCTCCAGCCGGGACCCAGCGCCGGGTAAGAAGGCAGCAGCTGCCGCAGCACCGGGAATCCGAGAGTCCGGGTCTGCGAGTGGGCTGTATCGGAGCCCGAATCCTAGTCCTGACCGTGCCTGTGTGCGAGTGGGTGAGTGTCCAGGTGGAGCGGGGTGGGCGGTGGCCGCACCGTCTGGGTTGCAGATAGAAGGGCCAGATAGATGGGTCACGGCTTAGGGCGCCAGGACCCTCAGGGCTAGGGGCGGGCTCGGCAGATTGTCGGCGAGCATCTTGCCTGACTCTGGACGGGCAAGTTGTCCCAGGTCCCGGCTCCCTCGCGGTTTACACTACCATCCGGTTCCTGGTTCCCAGACGGCTTCGGACGTGATGACTCTGAACGGTGGCTGCAGTGGAGCGGGCGGGAGCCGCGGCGGGGGCCGGGAGCGCGAGCGCCGTCGGGGCAGCACACCCTGGGGCCCGGCACTCCCGCTGCACCGCCGGAGCATGCCGGTGGACGAGCGCGACCTGCAGGCGGCACTGGCTCCGGCAGCCCTGGCAGCAGCTGCGGCCGGGACCCGGACAGAGGGTCCAAGGCCGGACTGGCCCGAGGGCTCCTCGGATTCGCTCAGCTCAGGGGGTAGCGACTCAGACGAGAGCGTTTACAAGGTGCTGCTGCTGGGGGCACCTGGCGTGGGCAAGAGCGCTCTGGCACGCATCTTCGCTGGTGTAGAGGACGGGCCTGAAGCAGAGGCTGCAGGTGAGGGGATAGGGCCATTCAGGGGTGGGGCGATTCCAGGGTTTGCACTGGGGCCTCTGGGGGTGGGGCCTTGGACTAAAAGCGGCGGATGTCATGGGATTCTAAAGGCACGTTCAGAATCACGCCTCCACCTATTTCATAGAAGGAGAAATTAAGGGAGAAGTATTTGGTAGGAGAAGAAATGCCAAGAGAAGAAGGCCCAGGGCATAGATGCGACCACTCTGGGACAGGGACAGGACATCACTCCCTGCCAGAGCTGGCAGGAACACAATCAGAGGGAGTTTCAAGAAGAGCCCTCCAAGGCCAAGGCCCCCAGAAAGTGTGATAGTCACTATTTTGATCATTACTGTGGTTAGGGCCAGCCTGGGCCCCAGGCAGCAGAAGGGCAAAGGGCAGAATATTGTTAGCTGGGGAGTGGGGCATGTAAGTGGAGGTCAGGCATGCCGTGGCCCCCATCCTCCACTTCCTTGCCCTGGTACTTCATTTGCCATATAGCAGCCACCTGCAGGTGGAGAGGAGGGTCAGGGGGATCTGGGGAGTTGGAGGGTGTGGCCAGAACAGGAAACCTGGCAGTGGGGACTTTTGACAGCCTGCTGGTAACCTGGCTATGGCCTCCTACTTAGGGCACACATATGATCGCTCCATCGTGGTGGACGGAGAAGAGGTATCTCTCATGGTCTATGACATTTGGGAGCAGGTAGGTTGCAGGCTGAGGTCCAGGGTTGGGATGGGCAGTGGGAGAGGCCTGCTGGGAGTGACAGGCTTATGGCTGGGGCATGTGGATTGCAGTACAAATGTCTATATTTCCCAGGATGGGGGCTGCTGGCTGCCTGGTCACTGCATGGCCATGGGGGATGCATACGTCATTGTGTACTCAGTGACGGACAAGGGCAGCTTCGAGAAGGCCTCAGAGCTACGGGTCCAGCTGCGGCGAGCACGGCAGACAGAAGACGTGCCCATCATTCTTGTGGGCAACAAGAGCGATCTCGTGCGTTCGCGTGAGGTCTCCGTGGATGGTGAGTAGGCATCGGACTGGGAAGGGAGGAGAGCCTGACTGGGCTGTGGTCCAGGCAGTCTTGGACCAGTTCAAGTCCCTGGGGGATCATCAAGGCCTAAAAATGTTCAGGAAGAAAACTTGGAGGGGAGGGAAGAGGGAGAGCTGCAGTCTGCCCTCGGGGCTCCCAAAGGCCTGAGAGGGCTGGGGAGAGAACCAGATCCACTAGGGCAGCTGGGGTACCTCAGGGCCCTCCTCTCCTGCCCCTTTTGGGTCCTGGCCTGGCCAATGGAGGGTGAGTGAGTGGCAGAGAGTTCAGGGAACCAAGCCAGGAGGTCAGATCCTAGATTCCAGGCCTGGGCCCATCTTGGAATAGGCTTGGCCCTGGTCGGACCCTTCCCACTCAGCACCTTCCTCTGTGGCCTTCAGGACTGAGCCCCTCAAAAGAACCCAGCAGTGACTTGGTGACCTTGCTTCCCCTTCCCCAGTCCATCAGGTCATTCATCATGATGTAACATCAAATACAAACTGTCTAACGTAGTTCTCATTTTCCTGTTGATTTCTCCAGGACTTTATTTAAGTATCAGACTTAAGATTATTTCAATAAATGAATCTCCTTTTGTGGGAGATTTACCTTATTGAGAGGTACACTCTGCCTCTTGGGTGACCCAGCAATGCCTGGTTCCCTCAGTACAGCACAGGCGCTGGGGTCTCTTGTGTTTCTGGGGAAGATCCTGCAGATTACTGAATAGTAGCAGTCATGGGGTGGCCAGGTTTTGAGAGGGCTCATCTCTTGTGAATCCTTTGTTTATTGCCAGAGGGCCGGGCCTGCGCCGTGGTCTTTGACTGCAAGTTCATTGAGACATCAGCAGCGCTGCACCACAATGTCCAGGCTCTGTTTGAGGGTGTCGTGCGCCAGATACGCCTGAGAAGGGACAGCAAAGAGGCCAATGCGAGAAGGCAAGCGGGTACCCGGCGACGAGAGAGCCTTGGCAAAAAAGCGAAGCGCTTCCTGGGCCGCATTGTAGCACGCAACAGCCGCAAGATGGCCTTTCGCGCCAAGTCCAAGTCCTGCCATGACCTTTCAGTTCTCTAGGCCCCGGGAGCTCTCACTGTGGTGGGCAGACAGATGGGTGGGTTGGTGGGCTGGCCCAGCCAACTGTCCTAAGTGCTTGGGGGCCAGCTCAGACTCTGAGCCCCTCAGAGCTGCCAGCCAGGCTTCCCCCACTTCATGGTCATGGACAGACAGTGCTGCCCAGGGAGGCGGCTCCTAGTGGCCAGTGAGAGCTGGGCCCACAGAGATGCGTGTGCAGGCTCATGTGTGTCCCAAGTGGCAGCCCGAGCCCAGCTGGTGAAGTAGCCTGTGTATGGGGAGAGGACTCTGCCTTTCTCTATACCTGGGATGGGGGTTTTCTGGAGGGAAGCTGTTCAGTGTCCTGGGTATTTGTTTACATACAGATTTTTTTGTAATAAAGACTATTTCCTGATATGTCAGGGGTATTGACTTTGTCCTCCATCTGAGAGCTTTAGGAGTAGAGAAGGTTTCTGAAGTTGAAGGATGGGATCTTACTACCTGCACCAAGTGTGGCTCTGACTATTCTAATGTTTGGGCTCAGATATAGCCAGCTGTAATAAGACAGTGAGGGGGGAGGGATAGGTGGGGACTCAAGGAGCAGGAAGAGACCCAAATTCATCCCAGAACCTATTATCTAGATCCTTCTTCTGCACTGGGACCTGGTATTGCCAAAATGATTGAGGGTTTAATCATCCCACTGTATAGAAAGGGAAATTGAGGTTACCTAACGGAATACACCCTGCCCTGGGTCTCACAGCCAAGCAATAACCCCGAGATGAGCTCCGTACTGGTATTTCTGCCCTGTTCCCTCCTGAGGTGCTGGAAATCAGCTGAGGTGGGGGTCAAGGGAGGGACTTAAGAGATTCTGTGGGATGTTTTGTTCGGCATGGATATAAATGAGGCATGCTTAGGCAGACTTAATGACATCTCTTGGCTGAAGTTGGGCTACTGAGGGGGCCAAGCCAGAACATTCCATGATCAGCATTGACTAATTTGATTTTGGTGGGAATAACTCCATGGGGCTCTTTCCCTAGAATGAGAGGTCTGCCACTGTGTGCCCACGTGCTTTGTGGCTGGAGGTACACCTGTCTCCCTGCCCACCCAGTAAACAGGAGCCTATGATTCCCTCACCTTTGGTACAAGTGCTTGTTAGGAGTTGAATTTTGTGGTTTCAGGAGTGATCATCCCCATTTGGTGATGGAAATAGCTGAGTGGGGACTGGTGTACAGCTGTGTCTGCCCATCTCCAAAGCCTGGAGGCAGCTTGGGGGCACAATGAAGGCAGTTTATTAGAAGGTTCTGAGTCAGGGTTTATATGTACCTTTTTTTCTTCTTCTTACTAATAACAGATTTGGGGAGGGCTCCATACATTCCTGCTTTAGTTCAATTTATTCATTCCACACACCCAGGAGAGCCCTTGCAACCTGGTTAGAATCCTGACCACAGCTTGTTCAATGAATGGCAGGAGGAGGTTTGAGGGTTGTCTCTCTGTGGGCACTGAGACTCACCCACGTGCTCCCCAGGGCGGTGTAATGCTGGGAGCAGCTGCCCTCCTCCCCCTAAAATGCTTCGAGGCATGTGGAGGGCAAGTGAGAGTCCCTAGGGCTGAAGAGGAAACTACAGCCTTCCTGTGCCCAAGTATGTGACATGGGGACAATGCCCCTTCAGAATGCAGTGGGTGGAGTAATGAAAGTCTGTGCTCAGAGCAGTACTGGGCACAGTAGAACAACATGTGCACACCCCCCAATATCCCTGCACTGCGCTATTCCAGGATCCCTGAGGCAGACACTCAGTCCTGGCCTGGGGAGACTAACCAGATATACAGTGGGAAAGACCTCGGGGAGAACAGGGGCGGCTTCAAGGACAGGGAGTCCTAGAGACCAGGATCTTCCCACCCTTCTCATTCTCTCCCTCCCTCCCATTCTCCCAGGCCCCAGAAGCTTCTCCTGGCTCTGCTTGGCTGCCTCACTGGGGGAAGGGCCCCTGGCCAGCTCCACCACTCCCTCAAGGTCACCTGAGCTGGTTTAATCTTGTCTTTGCCTTTCAGGGGCTGAAGACAGCCCATTGTCCCAGCCCTGTTGGTGCTAAGTGGCTAGCATAAGGACTTGGAGAACACAGGGGAGCTCTTAGGATGCTAACCACCCCTTTACTGGTCCCACTGGTGGGTGACCTGGAACCCCAAATACCCGGTCCAGGTCATGATCCATCCTTTGTAACCTCTGACTCCTCATCTTAATTCCCCAAGCCAGTTAGGAGCTGCTAGGGCAAGGCAAGAGCCAGGTCATTGCTGAGTCTTTCTCTGGAGGAGTTCCCAGCCTAATGGAAGATAGGCAGCGGCAATCTGGTGTCCTCTGTGCATTTATAGAGGCAGCACATGGCATGGGGGGGGGCACTCCCAGAGTGGGGGGCATTCCATACAGTGAATATAGGTGAAGTTTCCTAGAGGGAGGAATATGTGAGCTGAGAACCAAAGCATGAGCAGGTACTCACCGCCCAGATGAAGGGATGGGAAGAGTATGCCACGTAAAAGGAACAGAGCAAGCAGAGGTGCAGCTGCAGGTGCTGGAATGTTGGGGAGGAGTGGGACCAAGTCTGGAGCCACAGAAACAAAAGTAGTGTCCAAGCCCAGGGAGCCAAGGAACACCCACTTGGCTGTATTGAGGTAGAGAAAGCGCCAGGCCAATGATTTGCCCACCTCCCTGGGCTAGCAGTCACGGAGGCTGAGCAGCACCCAGCTTTCCAAAGTCAATGAATAACTTGGGGGGCTGGGTGGAGCCAGGCCTGCAGCTGTGGGCCCAGTGGTGTTTTCCACTTCTGAGCAAGTGAGGCTGAACGCCTACCAGCTCAAGTGTCCGCCTTGCCCTACCCCACCCTGCCTGGCCTGGCCAGAGATCCTTGGAGAAGGAACCCTCTTGCCTGGTGGCTGGACTAAGGGAGGAAGCCTTGGCACCGGCCGGTGAGGGCTTGGGAGCAGTGGGGTAGGCAGATCTGAGGATGGGGTTGGCGGGGGTGGAGGTGGAACACTGCCCTGTTCTCCCCATCTGGGGAAGAGTTCCCAGGGATCCACCTTAAAGGAGTTGTCAGTTTGTCAATGTCTTGTGTGCCCAGCTCCATGCTGAGTGCCAGAAAATGGGGAGATGAGAGCTGGGCTTCTGCCTTTTAGGCATTCCTTATCTGAAGGGTGGCAGTGGGAAGAGGACAGTCCTAGAGACCATTCCTGGGTCAAGTCCTCTGTGACCTTGGCCAGGTTCTGTCCTTCAGGTCTTGCCTGCAACATGAAGTGACTACAGGAAGTGACCCTCACAGTCATCAGGGTCTTTCTAGCCTCAAGCTTTTGTGATTTGGGGGGCTGCTAGGAAAATTACCACTTTGGGATCTGTGAGCTGGGGTAGGCTGTGACAGGAAGAAGTAAAGGGCTGGAGGTAAAACTCTAGTGGAATCCTTGTAGGGATAAGAGCCAAGAGGCAGGGTGGGGGGTTCCATGAGCCTGACAGCAGAGCTTGATGCTACTCTGCGGGTGATGGGGGAGCCACAGGCCTTTCACAGGGGAGGGAGAGAAATCTAGTGTCTAGCGAGACAGCTCTGGCTACATGTAGGGGATGGAGTCCCTTACCCTCTGATCTGGGCTGCAACTTCACTCCCACATCCCCCAGGCCCGTACTGACCATGGTCCCTGCCTGGCTATGGCTCCTTTGCTTCTCCGTCCCCCAGGTAAGCAGGACCCCATGCTCCTCTTTCAGCTTCTGGCCTTGGGGGTTGGCACCCTTGCCCCTGAATCTACCTGGACCAATTTCACTGACTACAGGAACAGAGCTGGTCTTGGGGTGGGGTGTCCAGAGCTGGGGCTACAGGCCTGTTGTGGGATCAGGAGATCAGAGGCTAGAGGGTGGATGGGGTATGGCTAGGCCAAGGAAAGGGGCAGAAATTCTTCTCTTCTGTGAGGTCCTAGAGCTTGGTGAAGGGGCAGAATTCTTCCACAGGTGCTCCCTGAGGCCCAGATTGTAGAGCTGCTTGTGGAAGTCCCAGAGAACTATGGTGGAAATTTCCCTTTGTACCTGACCAAGGTGAGCCTGAGAGCCTGTGATTGCCTGCACTCTCTGCCAAGTTCTGCTGACACCCTTCGTCTTTCTTACTGTGTTTCTCTTTCTTTCTTTCTTTTTTTTTTTTTAATTGAGACAGAGTCTCACTATGTCACCCTTGGTAGAGTACCCTGGCATCACAGCTCACAGCAACCTCAAACTCTTGGGCTTAACCTATTCTCTTGCTTCAGCCTCCCAAGTAGCAGGGACAACACCCACAACAACACCCAGCTATTTTTTTGTTGCAGTTGTGATTGTTGTTTAGCTGGCCCGGGCCGGGTTCGAACCTGCCAGCCTCCGTGCATGTGGATGGTGCTGTAACCACTGTAAAAGGGTGCCGAGCCTCTGTTTCTCTTTCAAACTCTGCTTTCCAGAGAGTAACTGTGTGTTATACAGGTGAAGTGTCCCTTATTCAAATGCTTGGAACTACAAGTGTTTCAGATTTTGAATTTATCCCAGATTTTATAATATTTACATAATGAGATATTATTGGGGAGGAGACCCAAATTCAAACACAAAATTCATTTATGTTCTGTGCACATCTTATAAACATATCCTGAAGGTAATTTTAGACAATGTTTTAAATAATAATGCACATGAAACTAAGTTTTGACCGTGTCCTATCACATAACGTCAGGTGCGGAATTTTTGACTGGAGCCATCATGTTGGTGCTCGAAAGTTTAAAATCTCAGATTTTCACATTAGGGATGCTCAACCTGTAGTGTGAATGACCAACAAGATTTTAATCCCACTGGGGTGGACGTGGTGACTCATACCTGTAATCCTAGGACTCTGGGAGGCTAGGCAGATGGATCGCCTGAGCTCAGGAGTTCAAGAGAGCAGCCTGTGCAAGAGCTATTAAAAATAGAAAAATTAACCAGACATGTGGCACACACCTGTAATCCCAGCTACTGGGGAGGGTGAGGCAAGAGGGTTGCTTGAGTCCAGGAGTTTGAGGTTGCTGTCAGTTATGACACCATGCCTGGGGCAACAGAATGAGACTCTGTTTCAAAAAAAAAAATTAAAAAAAAAAAAAAAGATTTTAATACCAGCAGACAGTAGAATTTGAAGTTAAAGAATGAAATATTGGTGGTGAGGTTTAGAGCTTCAGAAAGAATGTATAGGGCAAAGAGCTCTGGCTTTGAATCTTGGTCCTGGGCTTCCTGGCTGTGTGACCCCAGGCAGGTGCCAGTCAGCTCTGAGACTCAGTCTTTTCACATATATAATGAGGCCATCCGTGGAGGAGGCTTCCCCCAGGCCTGGCCACCATTTCCTTCACTTCTGTTCTGCCCCACCAGCTGCCACTGCCCCGTGAAGAGGCTGAGGGCCAGGTTGTGCTGTCAGGGGACTCAGGCAGGGCAGTTGAGGACCTCTTTGCTGTGGATCCAGAGTCTGGCTTCCTGCTGGTGACCAGGGCCCTGGACCGAGAAGAACAGGAAGAGTACCAGTTACAGGTATGACTGGGCCAGCTAGGGGAGGCCAGGCAAGGCAGGGCCAGACACAGATCACTCTTCCCTGCCAGGTCACTCTGGAGACCGTGGATGGACATGTCTTGTGGGGCCCACAAGCTGTGTGCGTGCATGTGAAGGATGAGAATGACCAGGTGCCCCGTTTCTCCCAAGCCATCTACAGAGCTCAGCTGAGCCAGGGCACCAGGCCTGGTGAGTGACCAGGGCAGCCAATTTACAACAAGGTCAGGTGGGTACTGATGGGACAGCAGAGAACAAAGAGATGGCCACACAGTTGGCACAGGGACAGGGCAGCTGGGGTCTAAGCTGTCCTCTTCCATTTCTGTCCCATTCCTATACTCCCCATCTACTCTTGGCCTCAGTTTCCTCATCTGTGAAGTGAGATAAAACACTGTTGCCAGGGTCCTGACATGATGGACATGGAAGGAAGGAACAAGGAGAGAAGGGGAGGCTTGAGAAACTCTCCTCACCTCCTCTTTCCTTTACTCTGTCCTCCCCACCCCCCATTAGGTATCCCCTTCCTCTTCCTTGAGGCTTCAGATGGGGATGAACCAGGCACAGCCAACTCGGATCTGCGATTCCACATCCTGAGCCAGGCCCCAGCCCAGCCTTCCCCAGACATATTCCAGCTGGAACCTCAGCTGGGGGCTCTGGCCCTCAGCCCCAAGGGTGAGTGTGAGCTGGGTATGCTGGGGAGGGAGGGTTGGGAAAGGTGGAGAAGATGACATCTGAGCTGTAAGAGAAAGATGGGCTTTGAGAGGCAAAGTTGGAGGAAAGGGCATTGTAGGTGGAGACAAGCAAAGCAGAAGACCACCAAGGCAGAACCACATGTGGAGGGCTAGGAAATAGTACGAATGGAGTGCCTGACCTCTACACTCTCTGGAGACCTAGATCAAAGGGACAAGGATGGTAGTGGTCTCTGGAGTTATATCTTAGGACATTGCCAGGAGACCTCAGGACTGATGGCAGGATAGATATGGATCTGGAAGCTCAGACCAGAGCCACAGGCTGGGGATTGAAAGAAAAGTGAATCAGACATCAGCCTAGGCAGCCACCCACCTCCCACTGCACCACCCCTGCAGCCCATCTGCCAGCACTCACTCATCCAAACACTCCCATTCACTCACTAAACACCCATCCATCCACCTGGTCAGCCATTCATTCATCCAGCTGATCATCTACCCACCTCCCCATCCTGGTCATTCACCTACTCCTTCAGCCCATCAACCATTCCCTATGTGGACAGATATGAAAGTGACTGCACATTGTCAAGTCCTGGATGGATGCTCACAATGGTGCTAAAAAGCCCTCCCACCCCTTGGCCAAGAGAACATCCTGAACAATTGCCATATGATTGCTTTTGTGTTTGGCACCTTGCTCAGAATGATGCCCTGGCCTCTTGCTCAGTTGACCATCCTACCCCTTTTAGGGAGCACCAGCCTAGACCGTGCCCTGGAGGGGCCCTACCAGCTGTTGGTACAGGTCAAGGACATGGGTGACCAGGTCTCAGGCCACCATGCCACAGCTACCGTAGATGTCTCCATAGTAGAGAATACCTGGGTGCCCCAAGAGCCTGTCCATCTGGCAGAGAATCTCAAAGTCCCCTACCCACACCACATTGCCCAGGTAAGTGGCCATCAGTAGCAGATGCAGCCTCACAGATGGTGAAGGTGGTCTTGATTCTTGTGGACATTCGGAGGATGGCTCTGAGACCCATCTTGATCTCTGCTCCTTCCTCCATTTTCCCCATCACTTCCCACTGTGGTGTGGGGTGTTCAAGGCCTGGGACCAGGCCTATATCCCCTACCTGCCATCCTCTAATAGGTGTGTTTCTGTGCTCTGACCTCCTAGTGTGCATAAGGCTTCCTCAGGGAGAACAGCTGCCACCTCCTGATGCCATGGGGATTGTCACATAGGCCAGGAATGTCTCAGGCCTCTTCTAGGAATGCCCTAGGGTCAGGCCCAGGCTGAGAAGCAGAAAATAAAATAACCTGGTCATTCAGGCAATTTGGGCAGGGTCCAGGCTTGGACCAGGGCAAGCCCACTATGGAGCTGCCACTAAAAATGAGTGTCCCATTTCACAGAAGGATCCTACCTGGACTTGAAGCCCAGGGGGGGCAGCAACTTGCTTGGGGTCACGTAGTTGGAGTCCAGGCTGCTCCCCTGAGAATCAGCTTGGTCACAAGGGCTGACAGGGATTATTCCCACCCCTCGACCCAGGGTGCCCTCATTCTGTGTCCCCCTCTCAGGTACACTGGAGTGGGGGGAATGTGCACTATTGCCTGGAGAGCCAGCCCCCTGGGCCCTTTGATGTGGACTCAGAGGGGAAACTCTACGTGACCAGTGAGCTGGACCGAGAAGCCCAGGCTGAGGTGAGGTGAGAGGGGAGCCAGGGTGTAGGCTTGAGGGTACTTGCTCACTGTCCAGGTGCTTTTGGGGATGTCATATCCCCTACAGATGCTGAGGCAGTGGAAGAGTACAGAGGCCTGACCTGAACCCCCCCCTCCCCCCGCCACTGCCCACCATAGTACCTGCTCCAAGTGTGGGCTCAGAATTCCCATGGTGAGGACTATGCAGAGCCACTGGAACTGCGTGTGGTGGTGATGGATGAAAATGACAATGTGCCTGTCTGCTCCCCACCTGGCCCCCCAGTCAGCATCCCTGAGCTCAGCCCCCCAGGTGAGCTATTCGCCTTATCAGGGATGGAGGAGAAGGGTCCCTATAAATCATTCTATTTTGCTCTTCTCTGCAATGGGGGCTCAGTGTCAGGCCCGCAAATCAATGTCCCTCCCCAAGACACACATAAGAGCTCAAGTTTGGTTTAGCATAAAAAAGGAGTGGGTAGGGTAAGGCCTCCAGGCTGGCCTCCACCTGGGTGGGTACTGTCTTGTAGGTACTGAAGTGACCAGGCTGTCTGCGGAGGATGCAGATGCTCCCGGCTCTCCCAATTCCCACATTAGGTATCGGCTCTTGAGCCTTGATCCTGAAGAAGGGACAGCAGGGAGAGCCTTTGAGCTGGACCCCACTTCAGGCAGTGTGACACTGGGGTCTGTTCCACTCCAAGCTGGCCAGAACACCCTGCTTCAAGTGCTGGCCATTGACCTAGCAGGAGCAGAAGGTGGTAAGTGCCCTGATGGTGACTCAGGTCCCCTGGCCCCTCAGTTCCTATCCTGGCTTTACCAGTAAGTCCTTTCCTACCTCAGGCCTCAGCAGCACGTGTGAGGTCATAGTCACAATCTCAGATGTCAATGACCACGCTCCTGAGTTCACCACTTCCCAGGTAAGCAGATGCAGGGGAGGAGATCTTGGGTCGGGTGTTGATGAGGTGCTCACCACCCCTCCCCATCTCTCCAGATTGGGCCTATCAACATTCCTGAGGATGTGGAACCTGGGACTCTAGTAGCCACACTCACGGCCACTGATGCCGACCTTGAGCCTGCCTTCCGCCTCATGGACTTTGCTATTGATGGGGGCAACATGGATGGGATCTTCGGCTTGGATTGGGAGCCAGGCTCTAGTCACGTCCAACTCCGACTCCTCAAGGTAAAGGGCTGGGCAGGTGGTAAAGGGGCACATGCATGCGCACATACATGCACAATGCACTATGCTCCAGCCCACCAGTAACCTAAGGCTCATTTGTCCCAGAACCTCAGCTATGAGGAAGCTCCAAGTCACGAGGTGGTAGTTGTAGTGCAGAACGTGGCAGAGCTGGTGGGACCAGGCCCTGGCCCTGGAGCCACAGCCACAGTGACTGTGCTGGTGGAAAGAGTACTGCCACCCCCCAAGTTGGATCAGGACAGCTACAAGACCACAGTTCCAGTTGGCACCCCAGCTGGTTTCCTCCTGCTGACTGTCCAGCCTGCAGACCCCATGAGCAGATCACTCAGGTGAGCAGAGAGCCTGGCCCCTTATCTGGGCTGGATCTCCCTGGCTCCCAGGACTGACCCCTGGGCCTCAGAAGGTACGTCTAGTATCTATGGCCTGGACTATTTCTCAAACTATGGCTGATGCCTAGGTTGTGTCCCCTGGGGGACACGATGGCTAGATAGATTGGGCAGGGCATGGAGGCATGTGTTTGGACTCCACGAGAGCTCAGGTTATACCTCACCATCTGGAGGGAGGACCAGGGCTTCCTCTGACTCCCACCCACACTGCAGCACAGCCTGGCTATTCCCAGGCTCTGACCCACCCGAACCCCTTTGCAGGGTGACCTGGAATTAGTGAATCCAGCCCCCCAGGCTCTGACAGTCCCTTCCCTGTCCCTTCCCCAGTCACGTTACCCATTGTTGAAATCCCTCCCACCACCACCACAAATCCTGAAGCTGGGGAGAGAGATTGGGCGCCTGGAGAACTGCTGCTGCCCCTGCATCACAGAGACAGCGTGGGGCTTGCACAGGTCACACGGCCCTGGGGGATTCTGTGCAAGACTCCATATGTGTCCCAGAGCCTTCCAACCCTTCCCTTTCTTTGAGATCTTAGGTTCTCCCTGGTCAATGACTCGGAGGGCTGGCTCTGCATTGGGAATGCCTCCGGAGAGGTGCGCACAGCTCAGTCTCTGCAGGGCACCCAGCCTAGGGACACATACACAGTGCTTGTGGAGGCCCAGGACGCAGGTATGGCCATGTAGTTACGGCCTCCCTCTAGGAGGGAGCACAAATCTCAGATAGACAGATGAGCAGGACTGAGTTTCTGCTCTGGGGCTCTTGCCCACGTCCCCTAAGCCCCAGACAGAAGGGATAAGAAGCTGGGTCCAGTGTCGCTCTTTGAGACTGGGTCTACCCCCCAGGTGGGCAGGCCTGGCCTCTGCCTATCCTCTCCTACTACCCTCCCCGACCAACCTCCTAGCTTGACACTCACAAGTCCCAGCCCTGCACATTAGCCCCAGGAGGGCCACTCGGGGTATCACTGCAGGGCCAGGCTGGAGGCAAAGGAGGTACAGAGGTAAGGAGCTGGAAGGAGGGCCAGGGGCTGCACCTGGGGCAAGTGTGCCTGGAGATAAGCTGAGCTCTGAACTGGCTCTGATAGGGGAAGAGCTGGCCCACGGATGGAGAGGTCAGGGAGGCAGGGAAGCAGGGAGTCAGGCTTCAGGCCAAGCTGGGCTGTGGTGCAGGCATTTCCACATTAGCATGGGGACGATAAGGGATGGATAGAAGAATGGAGGGAGAGCATCAGGGTGAGTCTTGTGGGATGTGGGGAGACAGATCAGCCCCAGGACTCCGGAGTTCACCTCCACCCCAGCAACATCTGAGCCTGCTCAGCACTGCCTCTTCTGCAGATGAGCCAAGTCTGAGCACCTCTGCAACCCTCGTGATCCACTTCCTGAAGGCCCCTCCTGCCCCAGCCCTGACTCCAGCCCCTGTGCTTTCCCGACACCTCTGCACGCCCCGCCAGGACCATGGAGTGATTGTCAGTGGACCCAGGGAGGACCTGGACCTGGCCAGTGGGCACGGTCCCTATAGCTTTGCACTTGGGCCCAACCCCACAGTGCAGCGAGACTGGCACCTGCAGCCTCTCAATGGTGTGTGATGGGGGAAGGGAGGGAGGCTGGGTGGCTGAGGTGTGGGGGACACTTGGAAGAGAGATACCCTTCCACTGTGGGGGTGGATCTGGGCCTAGAGGGAACACCCACCAGAAGGCCTGTCCAGGCTAGTGACCCTGGTCGTTCCCACTCTCCTGACAGGTTCCCATGCCTACCTCACCCTGGCCCTGCTTTGGGTGGAGCCACGTGAACACATGGTCCCAGTGGTGGTCAGACACAATGCCCGGATGTGGCAGCTCCTGGTTCGAGGTGAGGCTGGGGCTCTGTTGCAGGCAAGATTGGCAGCCTGCAGTGGCTGAGGGGACCACTGGGCATTGGGATGCAGACCCCTCATGCCTTCCCCATCTCCTGATGCTCAGACTTGGGTACATGCAATGCAGGCTCACACAGACAGCATGTGCCGGTGCACACTTGCACGTTTGTGGCCAGGCACTTAGACTTGTGTACACACAGGGACAGATGCAGAGGAACACGTGCCTCCACACACACACACACAAGCACATTTATCAGCCGGCTGGCTAGGCTAGGGGCTCCCACACCACCCTTATTTTTCTCCCTCTCCCCTCAGTGATTGTGTGTCGCTGCAACGTGGAGGGGCAGTGCATACGCAAGGTGGGCCGCCTGAAGGGCATGCCCACGAAGCTATCAGCAGTGGGCATCCTCATGGGCACCCTGGCAGTGATAGGTAAGGAGGCAGGGCACATGCATAGGGGAGGGTGATGGCTGATCGGAGCCACAGCCTCCAAATAAACAGCACCTCTTGTCCCCATGGTGCCCCAAGGTCTGAAAAAGGACTCTCCCAACTCTCCTAGACACTATGTTTTTGCCCGCTGTCCTTATAGTCATTATTTCATCACTGATAACTGTGTTACTGTTACCTGATGGCACATGGACTCTGTGGTCCTTGCCACACACACTATGTGAATTACTGCATAGAATCCTTCCTTTGACCCTGTGAGGTAAATCCTGGCATCTCCCCATTTTGCAGATGAGGTTGAGGCTCAGAGAGGTTAAGTGACTTGCTGAAGTTTACACAGCCAGGTTGCAGCAGAGCCCAGGTCTTTCTAGCTGAATTCCTTCAGTCTCAGCCACCCTCTCCATCTCCTCTATTTTTTCAGCCCCTTTAAATACTTTCCTTGCTGGTTCTAGCACAATGCTGTGATGTGCCTTTCTCTTGGAGGTCCATGGAAACAACTCAGAGGCTCTTAGATGAGCTCCATCCAAACTGTCCCACAGAGAAGGGGACTTTAGAGGCTGAGGTATACTGGAGTGGCCTTGTGGGGGTGAGGGTGTGGAGAGGACCAAGCAGGCCAAGCAGTCAAACTTCTCTGAGAACCAGGACCAGAGTCATACCCAGCCCGGCCTCAGGAACTTCTTCTGTTTATTAAATCACTACCAAGGGCAGGGAGTCCCTCATGATAAGTCCCACAGCCTCTTGTGAGGGCTGATCCACTTCTCTTGGGCCCCTCAGGCTTATTCCTCATCATCATCTTCGCCTACTTGTCCCTGGCAAGGAAGAAGGACCTAGATCAGCCAGCGGACAGCGTGCCCCTGAAAGCAGCCGTCTGAATGGTCCAGGCACGCCCAGCTGGGAGCTTGGCCTCTAGCACCATCTGAGAAGGATGGGGAGAAGGTTGAACGCTGGAGATCCAGCAGCGGCCAGGACAGGGTAGAAACCCTACCACTTGCTCTCATGTGGAGGCACTGTAACCAGACACATCCCAGAGCCTGAACACAGACTTTAATGGGCTGCCCATGGGAGTGCTCCAAACGGCAGCACGTTTGTCCAATAATAAAACCTCAGAGAGCTGGGCTGGGCCTTAAGGATTGTTCTGCCCATCCAGTATGCATGTGTGCGTGTGACTGTGTGTGTGAGTGTGCCACACCTGACCCCTCATGCCTTCCCCATCTCCTGATGCTCAGAAAGGGTCTAGGGGCTTGAAGAACAAGACTGGGGACCCCTGTTAGGAAGGACATAGGGGTATCACAAGGGCTGTTGGTGAGATCTTGGGGCCTCAGCAAGACAGGCCATTTCCTTGGGCATCCAGAGCTTACCAGCCATAGACCCCAGGTGGGTTAACTCTGCAGGTAATAGTTGAGAAGTGGCATCTTTGAGAAGAGGTGGTGTTTGAGGGTGTCATTTCTGTGTCTTCCTGGATGTTACCTGTGTCATAGACACAACCTATGAGTCTGTGTTTTCTGCTCACGCGGGAACACCTTGTATCCCTGTGCTTGAGTTGCCTGCACACACGGGTGGTCAGAGGTCCTCAGTCTTGGGAGGGATCTGGACAGAAGTCTAGAGGGCCCCACAGGACAGGAGAGGTGAAGCTGGGGACTTGTCCTTCTGCTCCAGCACAGGCTCCAGGGCACTTCTGTGTTTCACACACAGGCTGGTGAGTGCATGGGTGCATCTGCAGAAAGTCAGGGCAGGGAGTCCCTCAGACGGACACCACTGGGGAGGGACAGGAATCACCATGGCTTATCCTATAGATGCTCCTATCTGGGGTGAAACCCTGCCCCCTGCCCCCAAATTAAGCCATGTCCCTATTGCCCTGCTGAACCCTGACCATACCTCCAGATTGACCTCCAATCCCTGACCCTTGACTGACCCTAGATATATGCTGATCCCCCACAACCCCTTCCCAATGATCTCTGGAGAGGCAGAGGGGAACTTGCTATCCCAGGCACCCTGAGCTGATGATGGTAAATCACGGGGAAGGGAGAAAAACAACCTCTGTGTGGCCCAAGCCCTATTTTTAGGAGATAATCTCCCCACTGTTGGCAGATTCTGTGGGAGAGGGGCCAAGCCCAGCTGAGAGAGATGGGGCCAGGCAACCTGGTTGCCTGGGAGGCTGGGAGACTCAGCCAGAATCCCCAGCTCAGGGGACGAACTCTGGGGCTGGCCCTCATAACCCCCCCGGAGGCTCTGCTGGCTACCCTAACGCCACCAGGCCTTCCCTGACTCTTTCCCCAATCCTCTGATCAGCCTGCACTATCTCCAAAATCTTCAGTCTGTAAAGCACTTTGGAGGTAGCAACTCATCTAATCCTCTCATCAATCTACAAGGACAGCTAATTTTCCCTATTTTCTAGTGGAGGATCTTGAAGATCAGGGAAGTTAAGGGACATAGTTGGTAGTCTTGGAACCAGGGCACAAGACAGAACTGTCTTGCCAAGGTCCATGTTACCTTCTGTAAGTATCTACAATCCTCAGGTGGTTTGGGCTCCCACAAAATCCCCCAGAAGGGTGGCACCTGTGGCTCAATGGAGTAGGGCACCGGCCCCATATGCCGGAGGTGGCGGGTTCAAACCCAGCCCCGGCAAAAAATAAAATCCCCCAGAAGGGTTTTAGAGAGCACCCAAGCCAGGTCCTGCTTGTATAGGTGGGAAAGTAAATTGCACAGAGATGGAGGGAACCTCTTAGGTTTATCAGTCAGTAAGATGTATTGCCTGAGCTGGAACTACTCTGTACTGGATGGATGGATACATAGATAACTGGATAGGTGGGTGAGTTTGTAGATGGATGGCTAGGTGAATGGGTGAATGGGTGGATTGGTAGTAAGGTGGATGAGTGGGTTGGTGGGCATGTAGGTAGGGGAACAAAAAAGGAAAGGGTGGATGACAGGATGTTGGGGTAAATGAAAGCATCTGCCCCAGTGTGAGGGCTTCTTCCTTGGGCTTCCAGGCCCCAGGCCGCTCCCTGATTGAGTCACTGCTGGAGCTGACCACAAGATCCCCAAGCCCTTCCCCAGGAACAAGGGCTCAGTTTTGTTTGTTTGTTTGTTTGTTTGTTTTTGAGACAGAGTCTCAAGCTGTTGCCCTGGGTAGAGTGCTGTGGTATCACAGCTCACAACACTTGGGATTAAGCGATTCTCTTGCCTCAGCCTCCCAAGTAGCTCGGACTACAGGCGCCTGCCATAATGCCTGGCTATGTTTTGTTGTTGTTGCATCGTTGTTGTTGCAGTTGTCATTATTTTAGCTGGCCTGGGCCGGATTCCAACCCACTAGCCTCCGTGTATGTGGCCGACACCCTACCCACTGTGCTACCAGCAGCATCCCAAGGGCTGTTTCCCTGAGCATCTGTGGACATAAACCTCTGCTGTAATTTTATCCCCATTCTATAGAGGAAGATGAGCCTCAGAGAGGGGTGTGGCTCATCCTGGGTCACAGAAGGAGAGAAACACAAAGCTGGCACCAATCTCTTAGGCTTGGCAGTGGGTCAGTGAGAGCTTGCAGTGATTCATGCTAGACAGGCAGGCCTTGGTCTACAGGCAGAGCCTAGATTCTGCTAGGGTGAGGTGGGGGAGATGGCTCAGTATGGGTAGAAGAGTATGTGATCCATATTCCATGTTCTGTTCATCCTTGCTGTGTGTTCCCAGGTAAATTGCTTCACCTCCCTGAGCTTTGATTTACTTGTTAATAAAATGGGCTTCTGTTCATGAGATTGTTGGGAAAAGTGCATGAGAAAATCTGTGCAAAACTCATTTTAATAGTCAATAAACGTGGCTTTCCCCAACGCGAGGATGTTGGGGGGCTTACTACAGATGCCTACAGCCTCACACTTCAACAAAGTTCCTAGAAGCTCCAAGAGGCCCAGGCTCCTGGGAAGGAGTATGAAGAGGGACCCTGGGTCCTGCCCCACCTTGACTTGCTGGGCGACTCCTTCTCACCGGGGCTCCTTTCCTGTGCCTGTGTTCTCTGATTCTGCAATGGTGAAGGGTCTCAGGCTTTGACTGGTCTGGGGCTGGAGGGGGTTGAGGGGTCAGCCCCAGTGGGATCCTCATGCTCTCCCTCTCCCAGGTCCCCTCCAGAGGCACAGGGCTGGATCAAAGGGATCCAGCACTGAGGGTTGGGAGGCGGGCTTGGAAAGAATGTAAACAAGAGGATATTTTTAAACTTTTTCCAGCCCCAGTGATTAGGGCTCTTGAAGCAAGAGGCCCAGAGGTCAGTCTGGCCCTCACTCACAAAGAAAGAAACCGTCTTGGAGTCTCAGGGACCGCACCTCCCCCAAGCTACCAACACCCACCAGCCCAGGGACTCTAGCTTGGGCCTCAGGGCAGAAGTTCTTCCCATGGTCTCTCCTGCAGAAGTCCTGCTACTGGGAATGACAGTTTCTAATGGAGGGCCTCAGAGGCATGGGAGGACCCAAAGAATTACAGGGAGTGTGGGGAGCCTGCTTGGCAGGGCACGTGTTGGGAGACTAAGCTTAGGAAATCCTTGGGCTGCCCTGTCACTCTAGCAGATGTTTGTGGGCACCTGTGTGTGTGTGCATGCTGCAGTCTGTTCTGTGTGGTGCCTGTGTCGAAGATGTGTGAGTGTGCAAGGAACTCATCTCAGCCCATCCTTCCTCCCCTTCCCTAGCACCCTGACCTCCTTCCAGGACCTGTGTAGATGGGTGAGGTAGGGGGACAGGAAGCAAGCCCAAGGGTCAAAGGAAGAGTCACCTGAGTAGCAAGGGCATCAGGGCAGGTGGCGGGGTGGGGGTGGTGTCCCAGTTTCTGGGGCCATGCAGTGAGTCAGGCTGTAAGATCACTGATGTGGGGCCTGGGGCACTCGGCCCCCTTGATTACTCCAGATGTCACAGTCACTTGGGAACTTAGACAAGGCTCCCTGGATCTCTCCCTTCCAGTGTCACAGTGACAGACGCTCACCACGAGTTCCATGGCAACAACCTCTCCCTTCAGAGTGATGCAGCTGCCCTCATGCACTCAAGATGTGTCGCAAGGAGACTTCTACAGGGAAACCACATGCACCCTATAGTCATATTCCAGGGCCCCTCATCCTATCACATCGCCACTGACCAGAAAGTCAAAGAGTCAGTTCATGAAGCCAGACGTTCAGAAGCCAGGCCAGCCTGAGGTTATCAGACAATGAGGGGCCTTAGCCCCAGGAGAAGCCTCAGCCAGCTGTCTCCTAGGCTTCAGGGGCTGCAGTGCCACCTTGCCCTGCCTTTGGGCCCAGACAGAGTCAATATCTAGCTCTTTCTTATATAGCTCCTTGGCGAAGGGGAGGGCCCAGGCCCCAAACCAGGATCAGCAAGATGACATGGTCCCACATCCCACCAAGGTAGCAGCAGCAGGGGCAAAGCTTGGGGTTTTACCATAAGCTGTGGTGGGACTTCAGGCCCAGAATGGTGGAGGGCCGGGTGGGGCTGGAACGGATGGGGAGGGGGACCTAGAGCCTTGCCCTCAATCTGAGGACCAGAGCTGCCCACCTAAAGACATCGCTGTGTTGTCCCAAGTAGTTGGCGTCCCTGTGTGTGCCACTCAGTGGAACTGTGGCTATTCTTACCACATGGCAGTTGTGGCAGTAGGGTCAGAGATAGTGGTAGGTGGGAGGGAGTCATGAGCACCAGCCCCTTATCTGACACATTCCCTGGAAACTTGGCAGGGCCTGCCAGCCTCAGGGGGCCGGGCAGGGCAAAGGGTGAAGTGGTCACAGGGATGATGGGGGCTGGGCTCACTTCAGATGAAGCCCCACTCCAGCTGCCTCTCCTATACCCAGACAAGGTGCTACCAGCACTGGCCTGGGGGTTTCTACTGGTATTTCTTCCCCTTGTCCCCTTAAGACTACAAGTCACCCTTAGTTTCTTCCAGTTCAACCCAGAATATAGCTCCCATTACTGAGATTTTGACACTCCAGGGGACATGTGCTGGTTTACTTAGTGAAGGGGCTGCCTCTTTCTATGGGAAATCCCTGCACTGTGAGGCACAGGAGCCCAGCCTGGCACTGCCCTGCCCACGTCCTAATTGTGTGACCTTGGACGAATCACTTGCCTTCTCTGACCTTCAGTGTCCTCATCCCTCTCCTGGGCTATTATAAAGATGATGATAGGGTCCCAATGGTCAGGAAGGTAAGCTAAGGGCTGCAAACTGTGTGTGCAGGCGCACGTGTGCACATGGCACTTGGTAGGGGGACAGGGTGGGGAGAAAAAAGCACTTTGGAAACTCCTGCCCCATGGATTTTCCATTGACACGTCGCCACCCTCTCCCCCAAAATAGGTCCTATGAGCCGTGTACGACAGAGCCCAGACTGAGGGGCCTTTTTTTAGCTGGCCTTTGACTGTCAGCTTTCCAACGGCTGCTATTTCCAGCCTCAGTGCCTAGAGGAATAGGGCCAAGTGGGGGCCAGGGTGAGCTCAGTGGGCCTGGCTGGCTCCCCGAAGGCATCCCCAAGGGGCAGCCATGTCCTCTCACACCCAACTATGCTGGCAGGGAGAGTGCAGCATCCCTGTGTATGGGGCTTGAGGGTTCATCCACCCACCTCCAGGGAAGCTGCAAACCTGGCAAAAACCAACCATATTTATAGAGCTCATCTCACAGGCTACACCCAACCCCTCCCCCCAAGAACACATTGTGGAAATTAACTGAGATAATACAAGTAAAGCCCTTTACTTAGCACACGGGTGGCACATAATTGGCCCTTGAAAAAATGAAACAGCTGGTGTTACTATTGTCTTTACAGCTGCAATCATTCTTGTTTTTGTTGATACACTGTTTTTTTTTTTATCAGATTTCCTTCTAGTCTTTTTTCTGAGAAGTTTTCCCACATGACACTTCCCACCCCTCAAAATACATATGCACCCCTGGTTTCAGCAGTAAGGGCTCCCTGTAAGTCTATTGGGGTGCTCCTTTATATATCACGGACCCCACCTCTAGGCATCATGCCCTCTATGATGGCTTTAGGGTTGACCCCTAGGATGGTACTTGACCTTTCAGAGTACATGTGGTTGTACCCACAGCTTCTGTCATCTCCTCAAATGCTGTCAGCCACTGTTCCATAGGCCCCAGATTCTGAAAGTCAAGTTCTAGATGCTGGATTCCCAGATAGCACCTGCACCTGGATTCTGGAACTCCATTCTGGAACCTGAGGAAATGGGCTTTTTCCACAGTTAGATGTGAGAAAGAATTTTCTGGTTGTTCAGGTGTATAAGACTTGGTGATGAAGTATAAGGACAAATAAAGATATTCTTGTCACCCTGGTCATAGTGTGTATGTGCAGACAGGTGTGAGCTGTCATGAAGAGGCGACGGGCATAGGAAGCCAGATTCTGGGAAGTGGCTGGGGCCAGGAGAGAAGTGGAGTGTGGCTGAGCCAGGCCATCCCTTCCCTGTTGGGGTCATTTCCCAGCAGGGTAGCAATGTCAGCTGTAGTTAGGGGGGGTCACATGTTCCACCCTAGCTCCAAGAGGTTACTGCACAAGGTGAGGCTTCCTTGTTACCCGAAGGACAAAAATAGGTCCCAGGTGATAGTCTATAGTTTGTGCCCAGAACCAGCATGGTTATTCTGAGAGCTGCAGGCACAGGGCCAGGCCAGGCCTAGGTCAGGTGGGACTGAGCTGGAAGTGACATCCTCAGCCTGCAGGCTCACTCTACTCCGCCGGAGGTCCTGAATGGAGATGGGGGCCTATGCAGGCTGACCCTTGATAGATGGGCTCAACTTCTGCCTCAGCTATGTGACCGGGGTCAAGGTATTTGGCATCTCCAAGAGTCTATCTTCATCTCAAATGAGGGGAACGCTGTTCCCTGCCTCTTGGGGTGGCTGAGAGAATTTGGTGAAGATGACAGATGGCACTCAATAGACGTGAATCTTCAGCTGATCCAGAGTCCAGGTGCAGGAAGGAGTCTAGAGAGGGCAAAGATCTTGCCTGAGTCATCCAGCAACAGAAAGGCCCTCTCTTCTCCAATTCTGAAGGAGCCTTAGTCAGGTGCAAAAGCACGTTTCTGGAAGGGCTTGTGGGGATTTTCCAAGAACAGCTTCATCCAGCTGGAGAATTCCATTCCTGGCCCTGATGCCCAGGGCCCAGACTAAGGAAGGGACGCTCCAGCTCACTCCGGTTCTGCCCAGCTGTTTCTTGCCTACAAGGTGCAGGCTGGGTGCCCCATACTATGTTCTCTTGCTGTTTGCTGTGGGGTCTGAAGGGCCGGAATCTGGTAGGTTCCCCTCAAGGCCCTGGCACAGAACAGTGCTGAGCACACAGTCAGTTCCCTCCTGACCTCTGATCCCTTCCAGTGGCCTGCCCTCTTCTTCATCCAGCATGTCCTAGAATTTTCCATGGACCCAGCCCCTGCCCTCAGGCTCACCCCATCTGAATATAGACAAGCTAGCATGATGAACACTGACTTGGAGACAGGTGGACCTGACCCAGCTTAGGGTGAGAGTTGACAAAGGCATCTGGAGAGGGGGAGGGTAGTTAGGCATAACAACTGCCTGGATAAAGGCCAGGAGGTGTGGCAGGGCTCAGGGGATTGGGACACACTATAAAGTTTCCTTAAGGCTGAAGCATAGCTTTGAGGCAGCCTGATGGGCATTGAGGCCGGAGGATTTGTGGAGGCAAGTTGAATTGAATTCAGTTATTTGCTGAGCTGGAATTAAACCCTGGTCCCTTTCCCAAGCCAGACCTCTTCCCTCCAGAACTACTCCCACCAGGGTTTTGTCCAGAAGCAGAGGATGCCCTCTCTCGGAAGGCCTAGCCAGCTGATTGGAATCCCAAGACATTCCAGGTAGAGGCACAATCATCGGCTCAGCTCAGCTTTTCACAAGGTGGCTGTCTCTGGGATGTTCCTATACCCCAAAGTCCCTGAAGAGTGAATGATGGGACACCCAGACCTGCTAGAATCAAAGTTCTTGAAGGGTCCCAGCTGGGACCCAAGACTCCCCAGACCCATTCTACCTCTCCAGCACCTGTGCCCTATCCAATTCTGGCCACTGTTTCCACTCTGGGGAGGAAAGCATGGCCCCCCCACCACCCTGAGGCTGGCGCCAAGGTTTATGAGCCAGTGTAGAAGCCTTTGAGAGCCATATGGGTGGAAAAAGTTACCCGGTTCTAAATCAGCTAGGATTGGGGTGATGTCATCTCCTTCCCAAGATAGTCACACGCCCCTCCTCCACCCACCAGCCACTGGCCAATGGGGTAAGTCACAAGGGAGTTGGTGGAAGCCTATGCATGAGGGCTGGGGGAAATGTTTCAACTTGGGGTCACACTATACATTCTGTTTTGTGAGCTGACCCCCCCCCATTTTACAGTATTTGCAATTATCAGTTTCTTGTCAAATACATTATAAAGATTTTCCACCATCACTTTTTCTTTTCTCAATTACTTTTAAAGTCTACCAGGATGGATGCACCAGAATCTCTTTGTCTAGCTTTCACTGAATAGGACACAGGATATGTCAGCAGGGACCAGTTTCTCTTTCTTACAAATGCCAATGCAATGACCATTTTTGTTCAAATTCCCTTTTGTAATTGAGTCTCTCTGGCTCTCTCTTCTCTCCCCCTCCAGACTGTCTCTCTCCATCTGAGCTAAATTCTGATAGGTGCCAGGTGGTAGGGCAGGCCTTACTGTGTATCTGAGGAGTTCAAGGCCCCTTCCCAAGCCAGAGGTGCCTGGCCCAGGGCAGGGAGCAGGATCAGAGACCAGCCTAGGGCCATAGGGTCAGGAGAATAAGGCAGGCTGTGATCTGCTGGCCCCTCTACTCTGGCCTTACCGAGCCAGACACCCCTGAGCTTGTACCCTCCAGCCCCAAGGGTTAGGCTGATCGGGTTGCAGGAAAACACCATACATAGGGTCTCCTTTGACCCATGTTGGAGTTTGCATCCACATAGCATCCTACTCCAGACACAGGCAGAGGTCCCACCCCTAGGTGGGATCTTCCCCAACTCCATCCATTTCACATCTTGCTAAGTATTTCCCCAGCTTCTACTAGATTGCTTCCATGGACCAAGAGCTCACTCTTTTCTAAGTGGCTGCCAGACCTTTGAGGAGCAGGTAGAGCATGCTTTTTATCAAATGAATAAATAATCAGCAGAAGTGCATGATTGTTTAGAAGATTTGGAGTCAGACACCACGTTTGGAAACTCAGCT
Source organism: Loris lydekkerianus (assembly GCA_963574355.1). NCBI lineage: Eukaryota > Metazoa > Chordata > Mammalia > Primates > Lorisidae > Loris > Loris lydekkerianus. The sequence goes on along the minus strand of CAUYPK010129758.1, from coordinate 61,909 downwards.
CTGCACTTACTAGGTTTGTGACCTTGAGCACATTTTACATCTCCAGGCTCAGTTTTTTTGACTGTAAAGTGGGTTAATAATACTTGCTCTTAGGGTTGTGTGAGGAGTAAATGAGATAATCATATATGTAAAGTGCTCAATACAGCACCTGGCTTGAGCATATCTTCACAAATGTGACGTAGTTTATTAACACAGTGAATTAAGTCCCTGCTATGTCCGCCTAACAGGAGAGACTCCCTGGCTGGAAGCAGGTCATGGGGCTGAGGCACAAATGGAAGAGGTGGGAGATGAGGTTGAAGGGTGGGCAGGGTCAGATCACTCTTGGCTTTGCACACCATAAAAAGACTGAGACATTTTTCTGATTCCTTGGAAGCAGGGGAGCATGGTGGGGGCAGTGATGGGAGGATGTCCATGAAGGTGCTTTTATATCATTTTGTTGTTGTTTTTATTGTTTTGAGACAGTCTCACTCCATCACCCTGGGTAAAGTGCCATGGCATCATAGCTCACAGAAACCTCAAAACCTTGGGCTTGAGCAATCCTCTTGACTCAGACTCCCAAGTAGCTGGGACTATAGGCACCTGCCACAACGCCCAGCTTTTTTTTTTTTTTTTAGAGATGGGATCTTCCTCTTTGCTGGTCTCAAACTCCTGAGCTTAGGCAATCCACCCACCTCGGTCTCCCAGCATGCTAGGATTACAGGCATGAGCCACCGAGCCCGGCCTTAAATTAATTTTTTTAAATTTTAAAATAATTACTAAAAAATTCTAATATATGCTAGTACAGTGACTAGTGTAATAAAGCCCCTTGTAACATCTACCATATTAACCAATTACAGTACCAAGACTTTATCATACTTCAACTTTGTCAGTCCACAGTGTCACTTTTTTTTTTTTTTGAGACAGAGTCTCACTATGCCGCTCTAGGTAGAGTGCTGTGGCATCACAGCTCACAGCAACCTCAAACTTTTGGGCTTAAGTGATTCTCTTGCCTCAGCCTCCTAAGTAGCTGGAACTACAAGCGCCCGCCATAACACCCAGCTATTTTTTTTGTTGCGTTGTCATTGTTGTTGAGCTGGCCCAGGGCGGTATTTGAACCCAGCCTTGGTGTATGTGGCCGGCGGTATGTGGACTAAGCTACAGGCACCGCCCACGGTGACCCTTTTGCTGGAGAGCAGGTCCTTGAATACATTGAACGTTGTTCATTCAACATCATGATAACACTTATTTTAAAAGTATCAATTCCAGGCCAGGGGCACTAATTGTATGGAGTTTGCATGTTCTCTCATGTTTTCATGGGTTTTCTCTGGGTACTCTGGTTTCCGCTGATATACCATAGGTGTGCACATTTGGTTCACGGTCATGTTCACACAGCTCCAGGGCAAGTGAGCATGGCTGTGTGGTGTGAATGCAACCTGAAATGGGATGGCATCCTGAGCTGCCAGGATAGGCTTTGGCCATCAGTGACTCTGAACTGGAATAATTGGGTAAGTTGTTCTCATACTCGTTTTTATTGATCTTTCTTCTCTTTTCTTTTTTTTTTTTGTTGCAGTTGTCATTGTTTAGCTGGCCTGGGCTAGGTTCGAACCCACCAGTGTGCGTGCGTGTGGCCCGTGCCCTACCCACTGAGCTATAGGCACCACCTATTGATCTTTCTTAAATGTATGCGTAGCTCATATTTATGTCAGTGTTTAATATTAGAAGGGTTTGGGGTCCTTATTTATTTATTTATTTATTTATTATTTATTTATTTTTTTGAGACAGAGTCTCATTATGTCACCCTTGGCAGAGTGCCATAGCATCACAGCTCACAGCAACCTCAAACTCTTGGGCTTATCCAATTCTCTCTCTCTTTTTTTTTTTTTTTTTTGTACCCAATTCTCTTGCCTCAGCCTCCCAAGTAGCTGGGTCTACAGGCACCTGCCACAATGCCTGGCTATTCTTTTGTAGTAGTTGTCATTGTTGTTTAGCAGGCCCAGCCGGAGTTTGAACACACCAGCCCCAGTGTAGGTGGCCGGCGCCCTAACCACTGAGCTATGGGAACCAAGCCTGGGGTCTTCATTTAGAAATTGAATAATGTTTTTGTGACCAGAAGCATGCTACAGAAACTTGATTCTTGTTTGTATCCATTAAACTATAGTAAAACTGGTTTCCTTTTTCATTGTTCTGCTTCAAGTCCTGGTTTCCAAGAAGCAATTGACAATATTAAATGAGAACTTACTATAATGTATTAGTGATAAGCCAGTCCGAGGCCAACCTGATTCAAAAGGAGGAATATTAGATCCCACTGCTTGACAGGAGGGGTCTCAAGGAATGTATGGTCATCCTAAAAAAACACAACAAGTAGCAAAAGGTAGAGGGCTCCAGGCTTCATCCCAGGGATAACCAGGGCCCTGGCCCAGCTCTTAGAAGAGATGACTTCCGCTTATGGGGAAAAACAGAGATCCCTTTCTCTTTTCTCTCTTTTCTTCCTTAATGTGTTTTTTTCCTTTCTTTTGGAGACAGTCTCACACTGTTGCCCCAGGCTAGAGTACCATGGCCTTGCCCGAGCTCACAGCAACCTCAAACTCCTAGGTTCAAGAGATCCTCCTGTGTCAGCCTTCCCCGATTAGTTCAGCCTGCAGGTGCCCCCACAACGTGCAGCTAATTTTTCTATTTTTGGCAAAGACAGGTTCTCACTCTTGTTTAGGCTGGTCTCGAACTCCTGAGCAGAAGTGATTCTCCTGCCTTGGCCTCCCACCAGTGCTAGGATTATAGGCATGAGCCTTGGTGCCCAGCTTTCCATAACATTTTAAATGCATGTGCTAATGTTTACTTTGTACCAGGACTGGACTGATCCCTGGGGATCCAGAGGAGAGTCAGAGGGAGTCCATGGTGCTGCCAAGTAGGCAGTCAGATAGACAGGAACTATCTGAGGACATGTGATGGGGGTCCCAGAGCCTTGGAAACTGGAGGAGGCAGTTGGTCTTGCCTAGAAAGTGAGACACTTCCCAGAGCAACTGATGCGTCAGAAGAGTCATGCTGACTAGCAGAAGTGAGCCAGGTGGAGACAGAGGGTGACATGGTAGTTGTTCCAGAGGAGGGAATATCAAAGCCAAAGGCCTGGCACATTCTAGGAACGTGAAGCTCTGTGTAACTACTGAGCCCATGTGCCTGGACAGCAGGTAGAGCTCAGGAAGGCCAGCCTGGGGAGGAGGAGTCTGAGTATTCATTCTAAGGAGAACAGGGAACCATACAAGGGTTCTGAGCAGAGGAGAGACATGGTCAGAATGACTGCCATGTGGTGGGTGGAACTGACTGGAGAGGCAGCTGTCATTTGGGATGGGGGAAGATACAGGTGGTTTGGACCGTTCTTGGAGTTAAGACAGGGGTAGTCAGGAGCAGATGCCCTTAGGAGGGTGAGTGGGGGACTGGCTACAGGTAATGGGGAAGGGAGGAGAGGGGCAAAGGGTGGGGCAGTGCACGGAGGGGAACACCCACACTGGGGGGGAGGGGGGAGATTGGTCAGGGTGACAGCCATTCTCCTGTCACCTGGCTCTGGCTCAGCCTGGGACACTGGCAGCTCCTTCCCCACAAGGTAGGGCTGGGTGACCACAGGACAGGTCTTTGTCCCACCCTATACTCATTTCAAACTCTGAACACACTTATTGAAGGTGTACCTGGCTACATTCCTGGGAGAACTGGCTTGGGCTGGGGATAGGCCTCAAGGCCTCATCTCAGGAACATTTTTCTTCCACTCCACAGCCGCTGGTGCCAGCATGGCCAGATGGCGACATCTAGAGGCAGCCACTGCCTCTCACTGTCTCACCCACAGAATCCCCCAGCCTCTCCGGATTTTGTGACTAAGCCACCAGGCAGAGCTTGGAAGAGGCACAGCTCCTCCATTCCTCTGGGACATACTCAGGGCAAGGCCGGAAGAGTTCTTGGGACCCCACATGAACGATGGACACTCTGCCCTCCCATAAGCCCAGGAGCACGCTGGCTTGTTGACAACATTCCCTGTCTCCATCCCTGCACTGCTTTGTTTCAGAGGAAGGGATCCAAGCTCAGCCAACCCTCCAACCTTCTCATACCTCACTTCCACCTCGCCATGCAGGCCCGTCCTGCATCCCAAGCCCCAAGATAGAACAGACTGGCCTGCATCCGTCCTGTAGTGTTCCTTTTCTAGCTAATTGTTCATTTCCATCCACCCACACCCTTGGCCTCTCTGGCATTGGACTCTCCTGCCAACTCTCCTTGCTTTTTGCCACCACTCTGCCACTCACTGTTTCTCTCCTAGTCCTCTGACCACGTCTCTTTTGCTGGTTCCTCCCCATCTGCTCCTCCCTTAATCAATCTACCTGTTCCTCCCTTTATCCTCCCATTGTTCCTCACTCATCCCAAATCAGCCTGTGCATCTAGCAGGACAGGGGGAGAGGCCTGAGGCTGCAGGGATGGGCTAGGAGGAGCTGAACAGTGACACCCACCCAAAAGCCCTGGTAGCAGCACCACAGGGCAAATAGGGGATCGAGGCAGGACTTCCTGCTCTGCTCACCCCCATGCCACCTCCATGCTGATGAAAAGCAAGATGTGCTCACAGCCCTTCCTGAGGCCACTGCATGACTTTGTTCACTTTCCCCATCCCAGATGGCACCAGGGTCTCCTCCCTGTCCACTCAGCCACATTTGGGTAGCTCCCACTCACCTTCCCTGCAACTCCCATCCCTACCTCCACAATGCCCCTGGTGCCCCATTCCCAGACTCACTGGACTGGACTGTTTCTGTTCTTCACTCTACTTGCTCCTTTCCCTGGACTGGCCCCTCCTAGTCCCCACTGTGGCCCTGGATGAGGCCACCCCAAACTCCACATGCCTGGCCCTGGGGCATGCAAGTCTTATGCAGGGTAGACAAAGGAGCAGCACACGACAGACAGTCCTTCTGTCCATTGGCTGCAGGGAGAGCAAGGTTGGGAGCACAGGGGCTTTCCAGAATCATGGAAAGGCAGGAAGAGTTGAGATCTGAGAGGAGGCTTTGGAGAGCTCCTCCACACTTTTCCAGAGGGTGGGGTAAGTAACATGCCCCAGACTACTAATTCCCTTGACAGGAAAAGCCAGAACTGCAACCTTGGTCTTCCCAGCCTACCTCATCCCCATTGCTCTCCCCTAGCTTGGTGATTCCTAGACCAAGTCATGCTTGCTGGTAAACAGATGGTCAGGAGCTAATGGTGCAATAACTCTTCTGACCCACAGGAGTCAGTAAAGGTTTGCCCATCCCAGAGGAAGCTGCTTGGAGCACTGGCCAGCCACTTACAGTTCAGAGGGTCACCAGGTGAGGGAACCATTTAAGGGCATTTAGTAGCATCGGGTAAAATGGAAACAAAAACTCTAGAGATGAAAGATAAAAATTAAATCTATAAATTTAATTTTCTCCCCTCTGGTTAAAGAGCCCAAACAGCTCCATTTTTACAATTGAGTTCTATGTTCTTTCTATTTTTATCATGTTCTAAAATAATGGGACATTGGGGGCAGCACCTGTGGCTCGATGGGTAGGGTGCTGGCCCCATGTACCAAGGATGGTGAGTTCAAACCTGGCCCCAGCCAAACTGCAACAAAAAATAGCTGGGCGTTGTGGCGGGCGCCTGTAGTCCCAGCTACTCCGGAGGCTGAGGCAAGAGAATCGCTTAAGCCCAGGAGTTGGAGGTTGCTGTGAGCCGTGATGCTACAGCACTCTACTGAGGGCAATAGAGTGAGACTTTGTCTCTAAAATAAATAAATTAATTTAAAAAACTGTTTAAAAAAATAATGGGGCATTGGAATGTGTAGGTATATGTAGCTTGACTCATAACAGCCAAAGCAATATCAAGAGTTAACAAAGGCTGGGTGTGGTGGCTTATGCCTATGATCTTAGCACTCTGGCCAGCAGATAGCTTTAGCTCAGGAGTTCAAGGCCAGCCTGAGCAAGAACAGAGTTCCTATCACTACACAAAACAGAAAAAATAGCCGGGGACAGCGACAGAGTAAGACTCTTTCTCAAAAAAAAAAAAAAAAGAAGTTAACAGAACTATTTTATTTCAGCAACCCTCCCTCTCCCCAAAAGCCTTCTATCTTCCTTTCAGTACCACCAACCTCTTTTCCCAACCACCCAACCTGAGCCAAAATTGTGCAAAAAGAGATTTTCCATGCATTATTATCCCCTTCTGAAAGCTCAATATTGGGACAATACTTTGGTCTCAATTCAAATCTTGGCTCTGCCATTGTGTCATAGGTTATTTTTCAACCTCTGGGCCTCAGTTCAATTATGTTAAAAAGGGTACCTATTATTCTTATCAAACCCCAAACACTCCCCTATTTTTCCTTACCCCAAATTTGCTCAAGGCAAATTTAACCACCCCTGCCCACACTAACTTGTCAATATTTGTATTTGCATTTTACTAAGTACCCGCTGGCACAATCCTTATAACTGAGCTGTGTCACTCAACTTGCAATGAAATAGAGCTCAGTTAGTGGGGGTGGGATGGAAGGGGTCTTCACTTCCATCTAGGTAGCTGCCTAGATCTTATTCCCAAAGCTGGCTCTACACTTCATATTAACACAGAAACTGGCTTGACAAGTTGGTTTTACAAGCTCAGTTAAATATGAAATCCCAGCAGGTCTTGCGATTGAGTATGTAGAGATCCTCACAACAAATGCCTTCACTTTCTCTTACTTTTTTTCAGATCCCTACCGACATGGTTAATACTAAATGAGGACTCCCTGAGTGGGCAGCAACCGCCAAAAATTTGCAGAGCCACATACTTCTCTTTGGGGTGGACTCCTGAGCAGCCTAAAATCTTCCATGGCCAAATAAAGGTGATAAAACAAAGAGTGGCCTAATTTAGTATCCTAAGGCTTAAAAAAAATAAGTGTTAAGGCTCGGCACCTTGTAGCTCAGCAAGTAGGGTGCCAGCCACATACGCTGAAGCTGGCAGGTTTGAGACCAGCCGGGGCCTGCTAAACAATGACAACTGCAGCAAAAAACTAGCCAGGCGTTGTGGCAGGTACTTGTAGTCCCAGCTACTCTGGAGACTGAGGCTACAGAATCGCTTAAGCCCAAGAGTTTGAGGTTGCTGTGAGCTGTGACGCCAGAGCCCTCTACCAAGGGCAACATAGGGAGACTCTATCTCAAATGAATAAATAAATAAATAAAAATAAGTATTCAAGGGCGGTGCCTGAGGCTCAAAGGAGTAGGGCACCACCCCCATAGTCGGAGGTGGCGGGTTCAAACCCAGCCTCAGCCAAAAACTGCCAAAAAAAAAAAAGTATTCAAACTGAAAGAAACTGAATTTCATTTTGTCTCTTATTGACAAGTTTTACTTAAGTATCTCTAATGGTTAGAAAATCAGTGTCAAATATGAACATTGGTATACAGCTTAAAACACAAATATCAGTAATTATTAAAGAATACAGTTAATTATTACAAGTAAATGTTTGATAAGAAATATTTTCCAGCAGACAAGTTAAAGTGTGAAGTGCCGGGGAGTAAGCGACAGAGCCTCAATCTGCCCAGATGGTTACAGGACAGCCCAAACATGACTTCCACAAGGTGATACAGCTCACATCCCAGGCCATGTCCCTAGCCTCTATTCCATCCTCAGCCCCAGGGCTACTCTAGGACTTTCTCTGCACAGAAGAGTCACATTTCAGAAACAAACAAACCACTTTAAGATGAAAAGTTGGACTTGGACGTTGGCTCAGTTCCAGGATATTCTGGTTTAACCTGGGAAGTTAAGGCTTCCCAAAAGCTGTCATATGAAGACAGGTCACTCAGGGCTGCTGGATGAAAGAGTCAAGCCAGACTCATTCTGGACACATTTTTTTTTTTTTTTTTTTTTTGTGGTTCTATCTGATTAATTATGCTCTTCTTTAATTAACTCAAGTTCAAGTTGTTTATATTTCACTTACGTTTAAATGATTGTATCTAAACTGAGTTTTACCTGATGTGGTAAATACTAGAGACTTTTCAGGATGAATGTATTTTTGGTAAGAATATGTTTAATATATTATCACATCTCAAACTTCATTGTCATTATAATAAATTAGCTCTAATGTTACAAATAACATCTCAGAAAGCTAAATCTAAGTGACCTGGTCTATCACAATAATTTGAATTTAGAATACCCTCTTATCTATCCATTTTGACCAAGCCCCAGAATCAAGAGTTGCAATTATATTAAAAACCTGATTATGCCAATATTATCAGTTTCTTACCTAAAATAATATGCAATTATAAGCACCAAAGCATACTATCTTCAAAAGATGTATCCAAAATATTAAATGTTTAGTCTCATTTTTTAGTTCATTGAAAAGTTTTAGTTTCAATATTGAAATCTCTGTGTAAAAGGAATAAGTGCTTTGGAAGACCTGAAAGGACCATCAACCTCCTCTCAATCCCCATGACCTAAAGCAGTACCCCATGTGCTTCAGGAATGCCAATGACAGAATAGTGGTTAGGGACACAGATATGCTGGGTTTAGCCAGAAGGAGGTATGCATGAAGCATGGAAAGAACTGATAACTCATGTTGGGCAAAAAGGCAGAAAGTAAATCAGCCTTTCTTTTCTCTCAATATGCCAACTAGAAAGGACAATTTACTAAGCAGAGGAAAAACAGACGCTTGGAAACACAAGTGAGGAGTCTGTGTTCTCTCAGCTGTCTCACAGGTTATTGAATCAGATAAATTTATGACCCATGCTAGGCTCCAGGGTAGGATTCAGACACTCTATATGCTAGTAAAGTCTCCAAAGGTACTTCAGGGTTCCCCTGGCATCAAGAATAAAGGACAAAAAAAAATGTCAGAGAAGTAGAGTCCTCACATCAATGAACCTGCATGCTAGCAGGATGGGAGTGATTCACACTTTATTTATGAGTTAAGATCTAGGAGATCAGGAGGTCTTGTGCTCACATCTAGCACTCTGGGAGGCTGAAGCGGAAGGATCACTTGAGTTCAGGAGTTTGAAATCAGCCTGTCTCTATCAAAAATAGAAAAATAGGATTGGCGCTTGGCGCTCAGTGGTCAGGGCACCGGCCACATACACCGGGGCTGGCAGGTTCAAACCCAGCCTGGGCCTGCTAAGCAACAATGACAACTACAACAAAAAATAGCTAGGCACTGTGGCAGGTGCCTATAGTCCCAGCTACTTGGGAGGCTGAGGCAAGAGAATCACTTAAGCTCAAGAGTTTGAGGTTGCTATGAGCTGTGACACCATGGCACTCTATTGAGGGTGACATAGTGAGACTCTGTCTCAAAAAAAAAAAAAAAAATTAAAAGAAAGAAAAATATTAGCCAGGCATGTGGTGTGGGCAAGTAAGGCAGGAAGATGGCTTGAGCCCAATAGTTTGAGGTTGCAGTGAAAAATAATTTTGCCACCACACTCTACCCAAGCAACAGAGAAGACTCTGTCTCAAAAAAAAAAAAAAAAAGAAAGAAAGAAACAAACAAACATATATATAGAAGAGAAGAAATACTAATGGTTTTAGAATAAAAGGACCAAGGCTTAAGAACCTGAAAGAATTTCTCAGATGAAATCACATCACTATAAATAGTTGCACTGAAAAAGGTACAGAGAAACATCACTGTGCTAGAAGTATCCCAACATTTGACTGAATGTCAGCTTGGAGATAGACAAAAATAAGGATGTGTTTTTCTCTTCAGTGGATAGCATAAGAAGGTAAGATGCAGAGAAGGATCAACATTGAAGAATTCTGCCTCGTGTGGTACAGGAAAATAAAACTGTCAGTTTTGTGGGATTGTATTTGTTTCCATTCAGGGACACATTTCCTGTTGTTTGAATGCCACAGCAGCTCCTAAGAGATTCATCCTCCACAAGGATCCATGTGGTGTAATTTTCAAGTAAATATAAAGACTCTGCAGCCCACATAAACCATTAAAAGTCACATTTTTATTTTTGCCCCAACTCCTATACTAAATATGGTCTAATTCCTGAGGAGTAGCAATGGCAACTTACTCACTTGCCAGTCTAGGGGCAAGTGTGTCCCATCCAGTGTTTCCCTCCTCCCTCTCAGGACAGGATTCAGAGAGTTAGTCACTGATCTCCCTAATCCCTTGTTGGAGACTCCTCGTAAGCCTGTGTGTTTTCACCTCTTCAGACTGAGGCCGAATCTTTGCAGTTTTTTTTGTTTGTGGCCGAGGCTGGGTTTGATTGAACTCGCCACCTCCAGCATATGGGGCCAGCGCCCTACTCCGTTGAGCCACAGGCACCACAGGCACTGCCCCTGAGGCTGAATCTTAAATCTACTATCTGAATAAGCCTGCTCCCTCACATCTACCACCTGTGATTACTTTCTCTCCTCTTTCTACAATCCTTTGAAACAGGGAACATTCTTTTAAAAGGCAGCAGGAGCAGGGTGGGTTAAGCATAACAGAGGTAGAAGGATTGTGTTAGGCAGAATTAACAAAAGAATGTTTGAGAGGTATCATCAGAAAGGTTAAATGCTAAGAATAAACCCCCAGAGACTAAGCCTGGGAGGACATTTTACTAATGCAAGAAAGGCTGGGAGTTAAGGCTTAGATTAGTTACCTCCTACACTGGACCAGAGTTTCAGGACTGGGACTCAATAGAGACTAAAAGCTGCACAAGTAAATTCAGCTGGTTCTCAGGCATGGCTCCTGCTCAGCTGAAAACTAAAACAAGTCATCCAAGGTATGCTTACTGTAGGCCTATTTGCAAGTTTAAGGATTCAGTTTTAAGAATGCAGTATTACAAAATGTTTTCACAAGTGTAAGCACAAAAAAAGTTAGGATTGCATAGAAGAGTGTCGTGTAGTATGCTTTGTAAGCCTAGGCTTTAGTAATTTAAATGAGAAACAAAAACCCTCTTCATAGTCTAGAAATCCATGATTGTAAATCAGGGCAATTATTAAATTTGCAGATTTTCCAGCAAGAGCTCAGAAGATCCTGAAGCTCTTTATTCTTAGAATCATAATTAGATTTACCCTTTGAAGGACCAGGCTGACACATTTAATAGTATCTTCATAGTATCTTTGTAAAAGGACTTGGGCTACATGAGCCCAAGCCAATTTTATAGTCTTTTTTTTTTTGTGTGTGTGGTTTTTGGCCAGGGCTGGGTTTGAACCCACCACCTCCAGCATATGGGACTGGCGCCCTATCCCTTTGAGCCACAGGTGCCGCCCAATATTATAGTCTTTATGCTCTGCCCTCCGTATGTACAAGAGCTGATCAAAACTCTTGCTTGGGAAGATGAAATCATTGCTATTGTCTTTAAACCTAGGCTGTTTTTTTCTCCCTCATGTTAGTTAATTACTTAGAAAGCTGCATCTGCCTGCCCTTTAACAGTAAGGTTTGGATAGCTAGTATAAGAGTAACTCAAAATATTTTAGAAGAGCATTTATGGCTCAGCGCCCATAGCTCAGTGGTTAGGGTGCCAGCCACATGCACTAGGGCTGGTGGGTTCAAACCCAGCCCGGGCCTGCTAAAACAAACCAACAAACAAAAACAATAGCCAGGCATTATGGCAAGCACCTGTAATCCCAGTTACTTGAGAGGCTGAGCCAAGAGAATCACTTGAGCCCAAGAGTTTGAGGTTGTTGTGAGCTATGATGCCACAGTATTCTACCTCGCGACAAACACTTTGTCTTAAATTAAAAAAAAAAAAAAAAAAAAAAAAGAGCATTTATGTTAACCTTGGTAATAGGATGACAGATTCTTCTTAACCTCCCTTGTAATATGCATCAATAGATTCTGAGTTAAAATACACCACAGTAACAGTGATATCATCCCTGTACATTCTTGCCAAGTCCTCTGGCAATGTCAGCATAGCTGTCAGCCGCTCCAGCTCCATCTCTCCATACTCATTGCTCCCGATGGCATGTCTGATCAGACGTGTAGCTGCATTTTGGTCAGTGTCAAGGAGCCTGTTGGCTTTCCTCTGCAGCAGCAGGTTCTGCATGAGGCCCAAGTTGGCAGGTCTCTGGGCCAGGTCTGGTTTGTGCCTTTCTACCTCAGCCAGGTGACCCACCACCAGCCTCACCGCATCCTCATTGCTCAGCATGTCCCACAGGCCATCTGAGGCCAGCACAAGGAACTTATCCTGGGGCCTCAGCCTGTGGTATGTGACCTCAGGCTCAGCAGTCAGGTAGGGAGGAGTATAGTAATGTGGGGGGGTGAACTGGTAAATGTTGAGGGCCTCAGTATCAAAGCCCCTCTCCAGGACACTGCGCTGCAGCTCTTTACTCCACTTTAGCTGGACGTCCCCGAAAGCTCTGCAGGGCATGAGGACTCCCAGCAGTCTGTCATCCATGACAATTGTTCTGTCCTCTGACTTGGGATGCTCCCTCTTTAGCCGGGACAGCTCAGCCTGGTTCCAGGCATTGTGGTCATGGGTGAGGGGCAGACAAGACCACATGCCATTGTCCTCCTGGACACCAAGGATGGCCCGGCAGTCACCAGCATTTGCCACATGCAAGTGAATTCCATCAACATGGGCCATGCAGGCTGTTGCACCAGAGAAAGCAACCTGGAGTGACAGGTTTCTTGTCACCTCATCATCCAGGGGGGCCTGGATTTCCAATGAGATGTCAGAATCCAGTCTCTGGAAGGAGTGCATCAATGCTTCCTCAATGCTCAGTCCCATTTCCACATGTAGGTCAAGCAGTTCCTGCCAATAGACACGGAGGTGGTCAAGATGTACTGATGTGACATCCTTATAGATACTGTCCCCTGGGTGCTTGAGCCACTGCAGGATAGGCAGCAGGGGCTTCATGCTTTCCACTGCTCCTTCCATCTGCTCTAGGGTCTGGTGGGACATCAGGGACACAGCCACATAGTAGAAGAGCCTCTCGCTCACTGCTTGAGCACATGCATGACCACCGTGTCCATCAAAGATGCCAAACATCAGTCCGCTGCTCTGCTGGCAGGAGGCTACACCTCGCCGGTCCTCCACTGGGGAATTGGCAGCCAGCTGGTTGCTCTCAAACCGCAACACTGAATTTGGGACTCCACTGTCAAGGTCGAGAATCTTGTGGGCTGACTCACCAGCTCGAAGCACTTCATTTACCTGTTCAGGGCTAAGTTGTAAATGGAAATCTTCTTCCTCTGTGGATGTGTGTCTGTATGCCTTCTGAAGAGGAGAGCTAACACATGAAGAACTGTTTTTTAGGGTGAGTGGCACCTGAGAAAAGAGCTTCCATTTTGATTTACTCCTATTTGAGACATACCTAGAGTATAAACGTCTACCCCCTTGAAATGTGGCAATGCTGTTCCTTACAGAATTTAAAATCCAGTAGGCCACAGTACTTGACATTCTGAAACTACAGTAGCAAATGTGTTCTTTCAGGACAAAAGGATCTTCTTAAACCTGAAAATTAAAGAGTTTAAATTTAATTGTTTAATGATACTGACTTCTGAAAATCTGCCAATACCCTGAACAAAAATAACTTAAGGTAAACTAAAAGAGTTACTGTCTCCTTACTCTCCATTAACACATAAACACATTCCAGAAAATTTGGAAAACAGGTTTTTATCCACTCTGCTGTTACAACAGCAACTGCAGGCTTCACTCTGTCCTCCTAGATGACCTAGAGGACCCTTCTTCCTTTCCTTTCAAACCCTTTCTCTCACCCGAGCACAGCAGTTAGCTTCCAGGTTCACACTCTTCCCAGGGAACCAAGTGTTCATTTATATATATGTTCTGAGTCTGTAAAAAGCTATTCAGGAGACTGGAGAGGCATGAGAATCTCTTGAGCCCAGGCGTTGGAGATCAGCCTGGGCAATATAGTGAGACCTTGTCTCAATTTTTTTTTTTTTTTTTTTAGACAGAGCCGCAAGCTGTCCCCCTGGGTAGAGTGCCATGGCGTCACAGCTCACAGCAACCTTCAACTCCTGGACTCAAGTGATTCTCTGGCCTCAGCCTCCCAAGTAGCTGGGATTACAGGTGCCCGCCACAACACCCAACTATTTTTTTTAGTTGCAGCCATCATTGTTGTTTGGCAGGCCCGGGCTGGATTTGAACCCACCAGCTCAGGTGTATGTGGCTGGCACCTTAGCTGCTTGAGCCACAGGTGCCAAGCCATTGTCTCAATTTTTTAAAAAAGGATTACAAATAATTGCTTTCCTACTAGTCTATGAGCTACATGAATTCAGAAACTGTCTTACTCACAAGCAGTTTTCCATTCCTTGTACCTGGCACTTAATAAGTCTTCAAATAACGGTTAAATGTGGTATTTCAGAGGCCAAATAGTACAATTAGGTATGACACCAGCTATCTAGCATCGGAAACACTGCTTCACTCTCTGAGCTCCAGTTATCTATTGTGAAATGGGAATAATTCTAATCTCATAAGATTTTGTAAGGATTTAGTGAAATATGATCCTTTTGCTCAAAAAACAACAAAAAATAGTTACTTGGCCAGGCATGGTATCTTATGCCAGTAATCCTAGCATTCTGAGGCGGGAAGATCTCTTGAGCTCAGGAGTTTGAGACCAGCCTGAGCAAGCACAAGACCCAATCTCTACTAAAAATAGGAAAATTAGCTAGATTTGGTGGCATGGTCATGTAGTCCAGCTACTCAGGAGGCTGAGGCAGGATTGCTTGAATTCAGGAGTTTGAGGTTGCTGTGAGTTAGGCCAAGGCCATGGCACTCTAGCCTGGAGTAAGAGTGAGACTCTGTCTCAAAAAAATAAATAAATAAATAAAAAATAATAATAATAGTTACTTACAAATGTTAGGCACATACCTCTCCAGTCATCATTCTGTACATATTTTTATATAGTTGTAGCCACAATTTTGAAAATTGCTTTCCTGTTAATTTTTTTTTTCTTTTTGAGATAGAGTCTTACTATGTCATCCTGAACATAGCCATGGCGTCACAGCTCACAGCAACCTCAAACTCTTGGGTTTAAGCAATTGTCTTGCCTCAGCCTCCCAAGTGGCTGGGACTACAGGTGCCCACCACAAGGCCCGGCTATATTTTTTGTTGTTGTTCTAGTTGTCATTGTTGTTTGAGAGGCCCTAGGCCAGGTTCAAATCCACCAGCTTCAGTGTATGTGGCCAGAGCCCTAGCCACTGAGGTACAGGCGCCAAGCCTAAGAGCATTTCTTTTTACAATATTACATTTAATGGCTATGTGTCATCATAAATGATCGCAATATACTTAACTATTTTCTTTCTTTCTTTCTTTTTTTTTTTTTTTTTGAGATAGAGTCTCACTTTGTTGCCCTCTGTAGGGTGCGGTGGCTTCACAGCTTACAGCAACCTCCAGCTCTTGGGCTTAGGCGATTCTCTTGCCTCAGCTTCTGGAGTAGCTGGGACTACAGGCACCTGCCACAATGCCCAGCTGTTTTTTTGTTGCAGTTTGACTGGGGACTGGGTTCCAAACCGCCACCCTCAGTATATGGGGCCAGCGCCCTACTCACTGAACCACAGACGCCGCCCTACATAACTATTTTCAATTTCTGGGGGCTTAGAGGCCATTTTCACTAACTTGCTATTTATAAAACACCAAACTGCACTCATTGCCTTCCACAGTAACCTGTTCCCTACTTAGTTTTTATTCTATTTATTTCCCAAACGAGAAAAACAGTAGGTCAAAGGGTATGTAGATTCATTGCCAAACTGATGTTCAAAAGCTTCACATCTGCCTCTACAAGGGTGTGAAAGAAACAGTTTCCTCGTTTCTTAGTCCCTTCCTTTATTAACCTCTGGTAGAATTTTACCTTAAACCAAAAGAGAGAGGCGGAGGGGGGGGGGAAGCTGCTCGTTTATAATTAATTTTTCTAAGGTGACCTGGGAAGAAGAGTGTTTCCCACCCGTTTTCGGATCTTGTCTGTTGGGATCGATGTGGAAAGCTTCCAGCACTGAGGGCCGTCCCCTTACTCCCCACCCCGCCAGCCCACTCGGCTGAACTTGGTTGGGAGCCGTCGGTCAGGTAGCGCCAAGGGCACCTGACCCTCCCGGCCCCTGCAGAAAAGCAGGCAGCGGTGCCCCACGCATGGCGGTTCACCGCAGCCAGGACAGAAACAACTGCGCCTCCCAAAAGAGAACAAACAGGTCTCAAATTCAGGTCTCTGACCACAGCTGCATACACGAGTGTGGGCTCTGGGGTCCACCAAGTAGGATTTCAGACTCCGGCGCGGCCGTGTCATAGCAGGGTGCTGCCACATGACTTGCAGCCTCCGCTTCCTAGCCGGTAAAATAGTCGGGACGCGGAGCTCTCAGGAGCGCTCCACGGGTCAAAGCAGCTAGGGCGGGTGCCAGAGTCCGTGGGCCCACGTGGCGCGTGCGCACGAGTGGGGTGACCGTGGTCTCGGACGCAGCGTGTCCCTCCCTCCTGCAGGCCCGCCCCCTCACCTCACCTCACCTCTGCTCTCCCCATCACCTGAGCCGGTGCCGCACGCCGGGAAGGCTGAGCACCGGCGAGAGTCGGAGGAAGGAAGCATCTACATTCCCTGCTAGTCCCCTTCCCTACCTCGGACCCTCGCTGTCTTCTCACCAGCTTGCGCGGATGTCAGCCGGTTGGTCCCGTCAGTTCCGCGCTTGCGCACAGCACCACAGCTGCCTCCACCCGGGCTTCACCTCACCCAAGTGGCCCCTAGTCGGGACCCTTGCTCTAGAAAGAAGCACCCTCCCACCATCTGATTGGTTGATTTGCGGAGGCGGGCCCTTGACGGACAGAGATAATGCCCAATAGCTGAAGAGGGCGAGAGGCATGCCGAGAGGTGGGGCCCGGAGGCCCAAGGCCGCCCCTTCCCTCTGCTTGGGTTCTGGCGGCATTTCAACGCTGGGCTATTGGACCAGGAAGTCCCAAACCTGAGTACTCCAACTGTGCTGCCGAAACACTCTGCACACTCCAAACTGAGCTGCCTCTCCACTTAGTCACTATTGTTACCCACGGACGGCTTCCTTGCTGTTTCAATGTTGACGGTGTTTTCAGGAGTCCTGACCGCTCTCCTATGCGCCACACCCTCCCCTGGAGGCCACACTTTCGCCTCAGACAATTTGGCCTGCACTCTTTTCCTGCCAAACCTTCTCCCTCTCTTCTCCCCTAACCCAGTAATGGCCCCACCATCTGCGCAGAGAACCAAGCCAGAAGCCTGCTGGTCATCTTCCCTCTGCCTCCTTTTCCCTCTTTTCAGTTTTCTGATCGTCTCAAAATCTATCTATCTATCTCTGAGACAGTCTCACTCTATTGCCCCAGGCTAGAGTGACATGGCATCAGCCTAGCTCACAGCAACCTCAAACTCCTAGGTTCAAGCAATCCTCCTGCCTCAGCCTCCTGAAAAGCGAGTCATCAGGTTTCACTCTAGTTCAGGTCGGTGTCAAGCTCCTGAACTCAAATGATCCTCCCACCTTGACCTCCTAGAGTGCTAGGATTACAGGTGTGAGCCACCTTGCCTGGCCGATTCCTCTCAATTTTGACCTTCAAGTCAGTGACAGGTTAAAAAAAAAAAAAATCAATCCTACCTCCTAAATGTCTCTCCATCCAACTCCAAGCCTCTTACCTAGTGTCCTGTTGGCCACCTTCCACTTGGTCCTAATCATTCTTCCTTTACAGAGCAGCCAGAACAACCCATCCAAAACTCAAATTCCTGCTCTAACATCTTCACTGGCTTCTAACCAACCTCTGGGCCTTGAACTGACAATTACATTGGCCTGCCACTGACAATTAACACAGCCTGGTTAGCAGTTGGTACAGTGAAATAGACAGAGAACCAGGACTGCAGATAGTCCCTCAGTACCTTTTGGTCCTAAGGATTCTAGTTATCACCTGCTTCTTTATGAACTATTACAATAGAACTCTTTTAACTGTGATATGTCAAATGGAGCCCTTCACTGGAGGCAGAGAAAAATAGGAGGATGACCAGAAAAAGCCACTTGGATCCATGAGAATGTTGACTTCCAGAAGGAAGATACACTGGCTTACCTGGAAAGCCTAGCCAGCCTACCTGGACCCAAGGTCACATCTGCAATAAAACTGCTCTAATCGGCCTTGCCCTGGAGCATTCACCCTTAACCTTAACCACCCTTAATCCTTTCAGGAAGATCTAAGTCAGGATTTTCAATATCTCTGTTCTGGATAGGGCGTGGCTCATGTTTGTAATCCTAGCACTCTGGGAGGCCAAAGTGGGTAGACTGCCTGACCTCAGGAGTTCAAGTCCACCCTGAGCAAGAGCAAGAACCCCGTTTGAGGCATTGTGTCAAGGGCCTGTAGTCCCAGCTACTTGGGAAGCTGAGGCAAGAGAATCACTTTAGCCCAAGAGTTTGAGGTTGCTTCGAGCTATGATGCCATGGCACTCTATCAAGGATGGCAAAGTGAGATTCTGTCTCAAAAAAACAAACAAACAAAAAAAAAACACCTCTCTTCTTGGTTGTTAAGGGAAATATTTCAGCCCAAACTAAAAATAACTCTAAGGGATTCTAATAAATGGGTGTAAGACAACAGGGAATTATAATTTTTTTTCCCCCTGTACAGCTAGTTCATTTGGGGTTATAAAAGGTTATCCTTCAGTCCTTCAGGACAGAGGAAACTGTATTTAATTATTCAATCTGCAGGCGTTTATGGGTGCCCACAATATGTCAAGCATTGGGCTGACTACTGCAGAAACACAGATGGCTGCCCCCTCTACTTTCCTGAGAAAAATTACATCATTCCACTAAGTTTGAAACCTCAGAATTTTTCTAAGTTACCACAACACACACTTCCAAAGTAAAAATGCACCCCTGAGGATTTTGTGTGGTTGGAACTTTCATTTAAAGGCCATAATCAGGCAGGCACAGTGGCTCATACCAGTAATCCTACCATTCTGGGAGGCCAAGGCAGGTGGATTGTTTGACCTCAGGAGTTCAACACAAGCCTGAGCCGGAAAGAGACTTCATCTCTACCAAAAATAGAAAAACTACCCAGGTGTAGTGGCAGGTGCTTGTAGTTCCAGCTACTTGGGAGGCTGAGGCCTGTGCCCAACAGTTTGAGGTTGCTGTGAGCTGTGATGCCATAGCACTCTACCCAGGATGACAGAGTGCAACTCTGTAAATAAATAAATAAATAAATACCATAACCAGTTCAGTCGCCTTATATATGATGGCCAGCCCAAGCCCCTCCTCTTATATCTCAGGGCTTCCTTGTCCCAAGGTCTTACAAGGAAAGAAAAAAAAATGAAGAAAAAGGACTTATATCTCCTTTGGGAAAGGAAATGCACAGCTCAACTGGCATTTTTTGAAAAAATATGTAAAAATATTCAGCCTCACTCAAAATCTGAGAAGTGTGAATTAAAATGACCTACTGATTTTTGTCAATTGACCTGATAAATATTAAAACATAGGTTGAATACCTGATGTTTGTGAGTGGACTGCCATCTCAGCAGGTGGGAATGTAAATTAAGGCTACCTAGTGGGCCATACTTTTCATCCACTCATTCCACTTCTTTTCATTTATCCTAAAGAGACAAATGTGAACATTATGAATTTTCTACAATAAATAGACATGACTCCATCTGGCTTAACTTGTATAATCAGGGAGTAAAAAAGCAGAATTATTTGGAAAGCAGCCACTTGAGTGACTGGGGTAGGGAAATGGTTCTATTGGATGATTCTAGCAAAGTCCTCTGTTTCCTTAGATATGCAAACAAGACTTTCTATGGAATGTTGGGAAAGTTGAATCTGAAAATGATTTTGTGTCAGGACTCGAGATGGCAGCAGCCAGTTTTAGTCTATCAAAAGTGTAACCTGGGCAGCACCTGTGGCTCAGTGAGTAGGGCACCGGCCACACATACTGAGGGTGGCAGGTTCGAACCTGGTCCCTGGCCAAAGTGCAACAAGAACAAAAAGTTAAAAAACAACAACAAAAAACTGTAACCTGATATCTGGGAGAATTTGTAAAAGCCTCAGGCGTCTTAGTTCTTTGCCAATAAGAAGAGCTTGCCTTTGCAGCAGTTCCATGGCATTTCCACTTCCTGGAGCTGAATAAACCCAGAAGAGCCTTTTTGCTTGTCTGAGTACATCTGTGCCCTGACCCTATCCCAGAGACCTGTGCCTTCACAAATTGAGTGATTTAACTTCACCACCTTTTAGTCAACCAGACTTTGCCTGGCACTGTTCTCTTCCAGAACTGGCCACACAACTAAGGCACACACACCCTACCTCCTACAGGACCCCTTTCTTTCAGAGGGAATGGCTACCAGTCCCTTACAGCAGCAAGCTTAGGGGCCATTTAGCAAGTCTTGAAGCTATGCTAGTGCCAAAGGCTTGGGAATTTTTGAAAAATACAAGTCCTTCTTCAGCCCTTTTCTCAAATCTGCTCTGAAACTACAGCATTAACAGTCTTACCACTTAATGACATTGTCAAGTGGCCTCAAAAGTCTTGCGTTAAGCTCCTAGTGCTAAAGCCAAAGCTGAAGCCCCCGTCTTCTCTGGAGGAGGATGGGCAGACCCTTTGGGGGAAACATGACTTGTGTTTCCCAGTCTCCTTAAGGCTTTTCCAAATGGGGAAAAGCTTTTTCAACCCTCCCACCACCTCGGACCTCTTCACCCCCCACCTTGCAGCAACCGAACCCAAAGCTGAAGTCATCTGTGCCCCAAACACAAAGCAATCACATCCTTATTCACTGGTGGGGCCAGAACTTTCCATCCCCCTGGGGGTCCGAAGCCTGAGGCCCAGCTTTGCCACCTACTTGCTGTGTGTCCCTGGCCACCCACTTCTACTCTGAGCCTCTGTACAACTACTTGAAGGTCAGCTGTGTGGGCCTGGTGGTTGTCATTTGCAGCCCAGTTTGTTAATGATTCACGGCCTTCGGTGAAAGTAGAGGAGAACAGAAAGTAGAGAAGAGGAGAACAGGCCCGAGAGTCCGGCGTGGGGAAGAGGAAGTTGGAGGAGGAGCCTCGCCCAGCTTGGGGCGCGAACTAGTGGCCGCGGCTGCAGGGGAGGCAGCCAGCAGGGGGCGCTGCCCCGCGAGCTCGCGGCCCCGAGGCGCCCGCCCAGGAGAACCGGGTGCCTGCTCTGGCAGCAGGCAGTGTGGTCTTTGAGCCCCAGCCTATCACACCCAGGGAGCTTTCCAGAATCCGCGGGTGCCCAGCACCCCTCCCCGCCACTCTCAGGGAAGCCTTGGCGAGAGCGAGCAGGTGGGGCGCTGTGGGCTGCACCCAGGGGCAGGATGGAGGATGTCAGCGCCCGGACCCCCAGGGGCCACAGTGACCAATGTGGGTCTGAGCAGAGACCCCCCTGTTTGAGAACAGGACGCCAAGCTCGGGGTTACAATTGGCCAGGACAGGACATCAAGTGGGAAAAACATTACAAGAAAGAAGAGAGGGTGTTTTGATACAACGATGATTTTTGCATTTCTTCTTCCCTTCCTCTTCCTCCTGTGCATGGCTGAGAAAAGTTTGCGTGCTGAGAAAAGTTTAGTGGGACACAAGCCAGCAGTTATCAGTGCTTATCTCTGGGTCATGAAACTCCGTAGGGACTTTCACTTTCTTTACCTCTCTATTTATTTATTTTTATTTTTATTTTTTAACACGCAGTGTGCATTTAATAACCAGGAAACCCCACAAAATGTCTGTCTTACATACACATGGGAGTGGGTTGGAAGAAGGCACGAGGGGCAGCTGTGCTGGGGCTAGGAAGGCATCTGGGAAGAGGGCAGTCCCGTCCGTGTCTGCCCTGGGGGATGGGAGGCGCTGTCCTTATAGATGAGAAGTCAAGCTTTCCAGAGAGATCTGAAGAATTTAGGGAGTAAGCCCTGGCTCTCTCTATCTGGTAGAACACATTCCACGAGATAAAATAGCAGGGGCAAAGGTCCTAGCCTTGTGGGCCAAAGGAAGGGCTTGGACTTTATGACCAGGGCTGCTTGCTAGACTCATTTTCAACCCTTGAGCCAGGGCTGGAAAGAACATCGAGGGCATCTCAGCCATACTTTCCCAAAGCATGCTCTGCAGACCACGACCTCATATAATGTTCTGAGAGAAAATGACCAGACCTGGGCGGCTCCTGTGGCTCAAGGAGTAGGGCGCCAGCCCCATATGCCAAGAGTGGTGGGTTCCAACCCAGCTCTGGCCAAAAAACTACAAAAAAAAGAAAAAAGAAAGAAAGAAAAGAAAAGAAAAAGACCAGACCCACCACCCACCCTTGGAAGACACAATGCACAGTGGCTTTAGTAAAGGCTCTGAAAAAGTACAAGGAATCCATCCAACTTTATTGCGGCAATTCCAAATGGTTCACCGTCAGCCTCCATCCTCTTTGCTGTAAAAGCTAGTCACATCTGGCAGAACCTGTGGACTTTGTGTGACACCCATCTAGCCATTCCTTCCCCCCTTTAGAAAAAATAAAAAGATACTCTTTAAAGTATAAAAACTGACTTCTTTAAGTTCCCCACGGTCCCAGTTTATCTCGTGGCTGAGATGAGTCTGGACCCTGTTTTCTGGACCCACAGCCAACCCACTCTCCTGGAAGCTTCCCACATTCAGTAGTCTGAGGGGCCAGTCTGGGCATCTCTGAGGCCAGAGGGAGAGCTCTTGGACACTTCTCCAAGGAAGATAGCCTCCTGCCATGCTGTTTTTGTTCAGTCATCTTAAGTAAAAACTGTAATTTAAATATACCCATACATTGTCTTTTCTCCATGGGTGCTAATAATGTATGGGTGTTGTCTGAGCCTGGTCCCTTCCCATTCCTCACCCCCATGGAAAATGCAGGGCTAGTTTATTTCAAACACACTCAGAGGAAGCCACACACTCTTTAATCAGCCAGTAGCAAAAACCAAACCCTACAAACCTAAAAACCCACTTCTCAGGAGAAGGCTGAGAAGCCAAACTGAGTATTTTATCTTCCCTGCTGAGGACCAAAGGGGTCACTTCAGCTTTGAGCCTTTGCCATGTGCAAAGTACAAAGCCTCTGACCATTTTTTATATCTGCTTTCCCAAAAGATAAGAACCCCCTCTGGCACTGGGTACCTCATGTGATGTGGTAGTTTAAGAGGCTGGGTCTTGGGTCAAGCAGATCCAAGAACCCTAGCACAATGTGCCATTGACTTGTGCAAGGGTCCCCAATCAAATTTAGTGCCTCCATTTGTCCATCTGCTGAATGGGAGTAGCCATTTCCACATGTGCCGTGAGGGCAGATGCTCCCCCAGCTGTGTGGTGACTGTAGGGGGAAGTATGCGGGGTGTTGGAGTGGAGCTGTCCTCCTTTCCTTGGCTCCAGAGCTATTTCTGTCTGAAGAAATAGGAACTGTCACTGTAATCAGGGCACCCTCATCCCCTGGCTATGCTGGAGACTGGGTCAAATTTAATTCTGCTTTTTCTCCTTCCAACCTTCAGTTCCATGTAACTGCCTCCAGCCCTTTGCCCCTGGCTGTTCCCCTGCCTGGAATACCCTCCTTTATTCTCCACATCTTTGAGGAACAGTGGGCCACTGCTTCAGTCCTCCATGTATGTCATTTCCCTGGTAATCTACTGGTACTCAGTGGCACTGGTCAGCTGCCTGCTCTGCTCAATTCTGGAGCCCCTGACCAGATAGGAAGCAAGAATGTAGGGCACTAGTAAAGAAGAATTACGAACAACAGAAAGAATATTTAAAATAGGCTGGCAAGGTGGCTCACATCTGTAATCCTAGCAGTCAGGGAAGCTGAGGTGGGAGGATTGCTTGAGGCCAGGAGTTCAAGACCAGCCTGAGCAAGAGCAAGACCCTGTCTATACAAAAAAATAGAATAATTAGCAGAGTGTGGTGGTGGGTGCCTGTAGTCCCAGCTATTTGGGAAGCTGAGGTAGGAGGATGACTTGAGCCCAGGAGTTTGAGGTTACTATGAGCTGTCATGACACTACTGCACTCTGGCTTGGGTGACAGAGACCCTGTCTCAATCAATCCATCAATCAATAAATCAATAAATAAAATACACTAAAACCTCAGTAAGTTGACCACCCAAGGTACTATAACAAACAGGTCAACATGGTGGTCAACATAGGAAACTAGGCCATAGTACATGCGGTGCATGTTTGATCTCTGAAAATTAGATCAGTTTAAGGAAGTCATCAGTGTAGGTGACTGGTCAACTATGGAGGTTCTACTGTAGTTGACAAGTAGTAGCTTGCTGTGCAAAGGTCTTTTTCTGCATAACCAGGCTCAGACCCTGGTGGGATCTCCAGCTAAGATGGACCACAAACTAGGATGGACCATAGACCAAGCTCACTGTAGACCAAGCTGCAGCTTTAAACAAGAACACCAGAGGGCGCAAACAGACTGCAGAAAATTGAGAGTCTGATTGCCCAGAGCACGTAGAGGGAAGGAGTGTGTATGTTTGTGTGTGTGTGTAAGTGTTGGTGGGGTCCAAATCTGCCCCTCCACTGGCTTATTATCAAGAACTGACACTCTCCTGGCACGATGTAGCAAGTGATGGGGAGGCCAATTTTCTTTTCTTTTTTTTCTTTCTTCTTCTTCTTCTTTTTTTTTTTTTGTGAGACAGAGTGTCCCTCATTCGACCTTGATAGAGTGTCATGGCATCATAATTCACAGCAACCTCAAACTCTTGGGCTCAAGAGATCCTCTTGTCTCAGCATCCCAAGTAGTTAGGCTTTTTTTTTTGACATATACATGTGTTTATTAGGTTTCCACTTTTGCCTTCACAGAATTAAAAAGGCTTAACATTTAATAACAATAGCAATGTTTAAGATAAGGACTAGAAACAAAAACCTCGTAAAGAGCAAACAATAAATACATTCAGAAAAGAAATCAGACGATTGCTGCATCGAAATATTGAGCAATAATAATAATGCAAAGAAAGAAACGTTCACATTGTCATATAAGAGTATGTCTATTATAGAATGCTTTGACTCTGAGGTTCAGGATGGAGTCATCAGTTAACTTCTTATTTTTTTTCCAAAGTCTCAAAAAATAGACAACTAATATTTATAAATAAAAGTAAAAGATAATTTCAAAAAACAGATCATGCTAAATCTTATAGACAATAGAAGAAGAAGAAATACTTCAAAATCATTCTACTTAATCTGGATACACCTGATATTAAAATTGGAGAAAATATGTTATTATAAAGGGGAAATTACAAGCATATTTCACTTATAAATGAGGATGCACTATCCTAAACAACATATTAGCAAGTTGAATTAAAAATTAATGTTTAAGTAATGTACTTTGGTCAAAATTAAATCTAATTTATGTGAGAATTAGTCACTATTTTCTTTCTTTCTTTCTTTCTTTCTTTCCTACTTTTTTTTTTTTTTTCCTTGCCCACACCCCCTCCCTCCTTCTCTGTCTGGTCTCCCCTTCCCCCATGCCCCACCGTGTCATTAATTGTCATTAAAACTGTCCTCATATCAAAGTTGAGTACATAGGATTCATACTTCTCCATTCCTGTGATGCTTCACTAAGAATAATGTGTTCCACCTCCATTCAGGTTAGTATTAATACAAATGCTGCAAAATCTCCATTTTTTGATAGCTGAATAATATTCCATGGTATACATACACCATAGTTTACCAATCCATTCCTTGTTGAAAGACATTTAGGTTGTTTCCACATTTTGGTGATTGTAAATTGGGCTGCGATAAACAGCCTAGTACAAGTGTATTTATATTAAAAGTTTTTGTTTTTTTTTTCCTTCTGGATAGATGCCCAGTAATGGGATTGCAGAATCAAACGGGAGGTCTAGCTTGAGTTCTTTAAGATTTCTCTATACTTCCTTCCAAAAATGTTGTATTAGTTTGCAGTCCCACCAGCAGTGTAAAAGTGTTCCTTTCTTTCCACATCCACAACAGCATCTGCAGTTTTAAGATTTTGTGAGATAGGCCATTCTCGCTGGGGTTAAATGATATCTCAAGGTGGTTTTAATTTGCATTTCTCTAATAATTAGGGATGACAAGCATTTTTTCATGTGTTTGTTAGCCATTCATCTGTTGTCTTTAGAGAAGATTCTATTCATCTCTCTTCCCCATTGATGTATGGGATTGTTGATTTTTTTCTTGTGTATTAATTGAAGTTCTGCATAGATCCTGGTTATTAAGCTTCTGTCTGATTCAAAATATGCAAATATCCTTTTCCAATGAGTAGGTTGTCTATTTGCTTTGGTTGTTGTCTCCTTGGCTGTACAGAAGCTTTTCAGTTTAATTAAATCCCATTTGTTTATTATTGCTGCTGTTGCTATTGCCATGGCAGTCTTCCTCATCAAGTCTTTCCCCAGGCTGATATCTTCCAGTGTTTTTCCTATTCTTTCTTTGAGGATTTTTATCGTTTCATGCCTTAAATTTAAGTCCTTTATCCATCTTGAATCAATTTTCGTGAGTGGAGAAAGGTGCGAGTCCAGTTTCAGTCTTTTACATGTGTATATACTTTTACTTTTACTCTTTTTTTAGGCAGAGTCTCACTTTGTCACCCTCCATAGAGTGCTGTCGCATCATAGCTCACAGCAACCTCAAACTCTTGGGCTCAAATGATTCTCTCACCTCAGCCTCCCAAGTAGCTGGGACTACAGGCGCCTGCCACAATGCCCAGCTATTTTTAGAGATGGGGTCTTGCTCTGGCTCAGGCTGGTCTCAAACCCGTGAGCTCAGGCAATCCACCCTCCTGTGCCTCCCAGAGGGCTGGGATTACAGGCATGAGCCACCACGCTGGACCTTATGCTGGGCTATTTTTAGAGACGGGGTTTTGCTCTTGCTCAGACTGGTCTTGCACTCCTGAGCTCAAGCAATCCACTTGCCACAGCCTCCCAGAGTGCTGGAATTACAGGCATGAACCCTGCGCCTGGCCTTAGAGAAAATGTCTTAATCATTCTGATCCTAAATATGTCCTGGGCAAAATGGGAATGAGAATCACATCCACCTAAAAGGTTTTGAGTCAGATTAATAAATTCATGGGTAGTTTGGGTCACCCCACAGGCACATGGAGGATGTTCTCAGAGGCACCAAAGGAGGGTGCTTTAAAATAATTTATGTAAGGGTGGTGCCCATAGCTCAGTGGGTAGGGCGCTGGCCACATACACGGAGGCTGACGGGTTCGAACCCAGCCCAGGCCAGCTAAGACAACAATGACAACTGCAGCAACAACAACAACAAAAATAGCTGGGCGTTGTTGTGGGCGCCTGTATTCCCACCTGTTTGAGAGGCTGAGGCAAGAGAATCGCTTAAGCCCAAGAGTTTGAAGTTGCTGTGAGCTGTGATGCCACAGCACTCTATCCAGGGCAACAGCTTGACACTCTGTCTCAAAAAAAAAAAAAAAAAAAATTATGTAATATTTTATTAAAATAAAACAGCATGAGGGAAATCAGAACATTTACCTTTCTTAGAGTTACTTGCCAGTTTAGTATCATTTTGTATTATTTTTGTATTTAATTGTATGTATGAGGGCCCCATAATCCTTGTGACGTGTTACTTAGGTGGGTTCTTAGTCCATGGAGATCCCCACAAGGACTATGGATGACAGGACCCCCGCCCCCTGTCTGTGTGTGTGTGTGTGGGGTAGCTCTTGGGGGTCCAGGGAAGTCAAGGGAGATGTCTATGCAGGGCCCTGAGAAACCTACATCCTCGTGAATACTACGCCCCCTGGCGGCCATGTGTAAAGCTGCAGCAGATGTTCTGGGAGGTGGGCAGCAGGATTCACATAGGTTCACCCTCTGCCCCCAGAGACTAGCCTGCTTCTCCAGGAGCTGGCTGTGGGAGGCCCTGGCTTACAGTCCCCCATCAATGTTCTCACCTGGGCTTCTACCTCCTTCAGGCCGTACTCAATCTCTACCCTGCTGCCTTCTTTTGGTGCTCCTGCCTCCACTGCTGTGGCCTCCCCTCTCAGCTCCTAGATTTGTTATACCATCTTGGAGATCACTGAGGGAATCCAAGAAGGATTGTCACATGGTTGGCATTTGGGGTGGTCGGGGTGCTAGGGGTCCCCCAAACACAATTTCCCACAACAAAGGATTTTTTAAATTCTGTTCAACCTTTGAATGTCACACCTGGATGTTCAGACAGGTGAACAATGTTTATCACTATTTGAGTCTACAACCTTGCTTCATTTTATCTGGCAACACAAAATAGTTTTTGTATAATTTTAATATACAGCAAATTTTCCAAGAATGTGATTGTCATGTTACAATAAGGAAGATAGTATTTTGAGTCATAATTTTTCCAGCAGTCATTATCATCTAGGAAAATCACACTGTGGGGGCAGGGATACTCACTTTCCTCTGCTGGAAAGCATTATAGCTGCCATCTTATGGATCTTCAAAATATGGGTACAAATATCAGAGACTTCATCACAGCTTTAGCGTCATTATGCCCCATAATTGACACACGGACATATGTCAGCATGACATGTGTATTATTTTTATTAAAATTACATTATTGGCCAGGTGTGGTTGGCTCATGCTGTAATCCTAGCACTCTGGGAGGCTGAGGTGGGTGGATCACCTGACTGAGCTCAGGAGTTTGGGACCAACCTGAGTTAGAGCTAGATCTGTCTATACTATAATTAGAAAAACTAAAAAAAAAAAAAAAAAAAAATTTCGCTAGGTTTTGTGGTGAGTGTCTATAGTCCCAACTACTCAGGAGGCTGAGGCAAGAGAATCATTTGAACCCAACAGTTTGAGATTGCTGTGAGCTATAACTCCATGGCCCTTTACCCAGAACAACTGAATGAGACTCTGTCTCAGAAAAATTACATTATTTATATACCAATACTATTTTAATTATGTGTGTATAAATACATACAAAGTCTGATAATTAAGTTCATGAACTCATCCTAGAAAAAGTGCCGCATACCTCCTTGCTGAATACCACTTTGAAGTACTCCCCTTGGGGATGTGAGGGCGATCTAGCTGCAACATCTGTCACCCCATTGATCGCCAGGGTTGAAGTACTCCCCTTGGGAAGCTATGCATCATTGCTCGCACCTAGTCCATCCTTCAAAGAAATTTGGAACTCTTTTTCTGGAATGGCCACCAGAGTTATCATCATACAAGTTAAGTTTGAACGTACCACCAGTGCTTACAATGCACTGCTATGCAAACAAGTTGGTAACCTTGCTATATCCGTGTCTCACAACTGTGTTCATAACAACATGTGGGAGTGTCTTATTGAGTGGCATTCATTATTGGTTATTGTTCTTGCATGTTTTGTTTTGTTTTTCTTTTCTTTTTTTTTTTTTTAGACAGAGTCTTACTGTTACCCTTGGTAGAGTGATGTGGCATCACAGCTCACAGCAACCTCAAATTCTTGGGCTTAAGCGATTCTCTTGCCTCAGCCTCCCAAGTAGCTGGGACTACAAGCATCCACCACAACACCCGGCTATTTTTTTGTTGTTGCTGTTGTTGCTGTCATTATTGTTTAGCAGGCCCGGCTGGGTTCGAACCTGCCAGCCCAGGTGTATGTGGCCAGAGCCCTAAGCAGTGAGCTGTGGACATCAAGCCATGTTGTGTGCTGTTGATGATAGCTCTGATGGTCATTTCAGAAAAACGGCTCCAAAATTGCTTTGAAGAGCAGACTAGGTACTGGCGTCAGTGCATAGCTTCCCAGGGGGAATATTTCAAAGGTGACTATAGTGATGTTCAGCAATGAGGTATGTAGCACTTTTTCTAGGATGAGTTCATGAACTTAATTGTCAGACCTTATGTATTTTATTATATGTTATAAATTTCTGTTCTTTGATGCCATATATTACAGTGAAAAACCAAATTGATTTTTTGAAATTGTGTGTGGGGTGGGTAAGTTATATTTTCTTTAACTTTCATTTCAGGCTCATAATGGGAGATATTGCATTTAGTAGTATAAAAAACAGTCTATGGGGCTAGGCACCCGTAGCT
Source organism: Loris lydekkerianus (assembly GCA_963574355.1). Classification (NCBI taxonomy): domain Eukaryota; kingdom Metazoa; phylum Chordata; class Mammalia; order Primates; family Lorisidae; genus Loris; species Loris lydekkerianus. The sequence continues at coordinate 32,141 of CAUYPK010129758.1, read as the reverse complement.
CAGTGGTTAGGGTGCCGGCCACATACACCGGGGCTGGCGGGTTCAAACCCACCCCAGGCCTGCTAAACAACAATGATAACTACAACAAAAAATAGCTGGGCGTTGTGGTGGGTGCCTGTAGTCCCAGCTACTTGGGCAGTTGAGGTAAGAGAATCCCTTAAGCCCAAGAGTTTGAGGTTACTGTGAGCTTTTTGAGGTTACTGTGAGCTATGTGCCATGGCACTCTACTGAGGGCAGCAAAGTAAGACTATGTCTTAAAAACAAACAAACAAAAAAAAAAAAAAAACTATGAGAACCTCACAAACATAAGCAAAAAATCCAGGAAATCAGGAGGTTTCTCAAATTAATAATTTCATGTATTGGAAGTTCAAAACAAGGTGAATGTAATTTATGCTGTCAGAAGTCAAGATGATGGTTACTTTGAGCAGGTATCAATTTGGTGGCGATGTGGGAGGTTTGGGGTGCAGAAATGCACTTTTGTTGATCTGGGTGCTGGTTACATAGGGGTGTTCAGGTTCTGAAAGTTCATTAGGGGTATGCACTTTTCTGCATATATGTTATGCTTCAATGTATTTATTTATTTTATTTTTATTTTTGTTTATTTATTTTTTTGAGTCAGAATCTCAAGCTGTCCCCAGGGTAGAGTGCCGTGGTGTCATAGCTCATAGCAACCTCCAACTCTTGGGCTCAAGTGATCCTCTTACCTCATTTTTTCTATTTTTAGTAGACAGGTGGTCTTGCTTTTGCTCAGGCTGGTCTCGAACTCGTGAGCTCAAGATGTCCACCTTTCTCAGCCTCCCAAAGTGCTAGGATTACAGGTGTGAGCCACCGCACCTGGCCTCAATTTAAAAAATTAAAATCAAAGCTAACATCGCTAGTGAAGTGATGAATCAACATCAAGTGTCTGTTGATAGGACACACTGAAAACAATATGGAATATTTTTTATATACTGTTTATTCCTAAGAAAAGTAAACAATCTGAATCTTTTCACATGAAAACACCAGACAAACCCAATTGAGGGACAGCCTACTGCCTAACTAACCAGTAACTCTTTAACACAATCCGTGTCCTGAAAGACAAAGAGATTGGAGGCTTGGCGCCTGTAGCTTAGTGGCTAGGGCACCAGCCACATATACTCTGCCTGGACCTGCTAAACAACAATGACAACTAGCTCTGCGCCTGTGGCTCAAATGGCTAAGGTGCCAGCCACATACATCTGAGCTGGCGGGTTCGAATCCAGCCCAGGCCCACCAAATAACAATGTGGCTGCAACCAAAAAATAGCCCGGCATTGTGGCAGGTGCCTGTAGTCCCAGCTACTTGGGAGGTGGGGGCAGGAGACTAGCTTGCACCCAGGAGTTGGAGGTTGCTGTGAGCTGTGACGCCACAGTACTCTACCCAGGGTGACAGCTTGAGGCTCTGTCTCAAAAAAAAAAAAAAAAAAAGACACCTACAACGAAAAAAAATAGCCGGGTGTTGTGGTGGGCGCCTGTAGTCCCAGCTGCTTGGGAGGCTGAGGCAAGAGAATCACCTAAGCCCAAGAGTATGAGGTTGCTGTGAGCTGTGATGCCACAGCACTGTACTGAGGGTGACATAATGAGACTGTCTCAAAAAAAAAAAAAAAAAGAGAGCGAGAGATTAGTGAACTGTTCCAGATAAAGGGAGACTAAAGTGACTTGACAGCTGAATGCCATGCATGGTCTGGGATGTTGGTGTTTTTGTTGTTCTAAAAGCCATTGTTAAGACAATCAGCAAAATCTGCGGAAGGTATGTAGTTCTTGGCAATGTTAATTTCCTGATTTTGATTCTTGTACTGTGGTTACATAAAGGCATATTTTTTTTTTTTTTTAGACAGAGTCTTATTATGTCACCCTCGGTAGAGTGCTGTGATATCACAGCTCACAGCAACCTCAAACTCTTAGGCTTAAGCAATTCTCTTGCCACAGCCACCCAAGTAGCTGGGACTACAGGTGCCCGCCACGACGCCTGGCTATTTTTTTTTTTTTTTTTTTGTAGTTGGCATTGTTATTTAGCAGGCCTAGGCCGGGCTTGAACCCTCCAGCTTTGGTGTATGTGGCTGTTGCCCTACTCACTGAGCTACAGGCACCAAGCCTTTTTCTTCCCTCCCTCCCTCCGTCTCTTCCTTCCTTGTTTCCTTCTTCCCTCCTTCCCTCTCTTCTTTCCTTCCTCTCTCTCTCTTCCTTCCTTTTTCTTTCTACAGAGTCTTACTTTGATGCCCTCTGTAGAGTGAGTGCCATAAGCATCATAGCTCACAGCAACCTCAAATTCTTGGGCTCAAACTATTCTCTTGCCTTAGCCTCCCTAGTAGCTGGGACTACAGGTGCTCACCACAACACTCAACTTTTTTTTTTTTTTTTTTTAGCAGGCCTGGGCCAGGTTGGAACCCACCCACCCCAGTGCATGTGGCCAGAGCCCTAACCACTGGGCTGCAGGCACCAAGCCAATTTTTCTACTTTTCTAGAGATGGGGGTCTCACTGTATTGCCCAGCCTGGTCTTGAAGTCCTAGCCTCAGAGTTTTCCCACATTGGCCTCCCAAAGTGCTAAGATTACGAGCATGAGCCACCCTGGCTGCACTGGCCATTTATTTCTGTGTCTACAACTGCAAGCCCAGTTTTCAGTGTGAAAATGGGGAGAACAGGAAGGAAGCAAAGCCATGGCAGGGTTTGTGTGCCTCAGGCACTGAGCGTGCATCTCTATGGACTCGATAAGTCAGGGCTTAGTAAGTCAGCTGAGGTTGGTTAGGCTATTGCCTGCTAACAGATAACTTTCCTTTCTCTTCTCCCCAAGCCTCTGGTTTAGTTTTGCTCACTGGCATATCTCCATACTCCTACAGCATGACCTCAAGGACACAAAGCTCTAGGCAGGTGCTCCAAAGACTATAAAGCTGGATACTGATGCCCTGACCGAAACCCCCAGGAGCTGCTGGAGCTGCCACTGGTGCCAGCTAAAGCAGCCAGCTTGGCGCTGAGCTCTCCACCCCCGGCCCAGGGTTAAAGGTGCATGTGAGCAGTTCCACACCCAGTAGACCAGCGCTTCACAGGGGTGAGGGGTTCCCCTCCAGGTCCTTTCCACTGCCCCCCCAAAACCACAGTCTTCTGGATTTAGTGCTGGAGCCAGACCTTTGAAGGATTGGCTGCCCCAAAAATATCTTCTCAGCTCACCGGTGCCTGCCTGGAATGATACCATTAGAGCCCTGCCCTCAGGAGAAAAATCATTTCCAAGCATTGACTTCTCCCAAAGTACAGACCTTGCTGTTGTATAGGTCATGGTTCATGGTCTTGGATATGTGAAAAATATAGAATCTCTTTATTTTCTGTGAATCAATTAAATCCAGCCCATTAGTTTGGGCTTCTAGGAAATTCAACCCACAAATTCTCCTGTCATATTGACCGGCAAAGTCCTGGGGGCTTGGATAGTTCTTCCAGTTATGGTCCCCTGATGATTTTGGCCCAGTATCACCTCCCCTTCCAGTTTAGGGGACACATAAGAGTAACCCCACAGCCTGAGATTCAGCCTGAGTGTTTGTCCCCTACCTGTCCATGAGTCTGGCTCTGCTCTGGGAAATTCACTTTCTCTCCTTCCTCAATTTCTGCCTGGGGGCTTTTAGCCTTCCCGCTGACACATTTTACAAATGGGGAAACTGAGGCTTAGAAATGAGGTCACACAGCAAACTGAGAAGGTGGCACAAAATCATTCTCCAGCAAGGTGTTACTGGCTGTGTGCCCCTCCTAGAAATGCCTGTATTCATCAAAGGACCATTGTTCTTAACTGAGCAATGAAGCTCCAGAGGCAGGACGTGGCTATACTGATGCCATGACAAGCTGGCAGGGAAGTATTTACAGTAAGGGTCTTTCTGATACATAAGGCTTTACTGGACTGGGAGTCATGAATCTTATGCCAACTCATTTCAGCAGATCTGTTCCCTCTTTGGGCCTCAGCTGGTCTATCTGTACAGTAAGGTCAGTGCAGGTGCCCAGGGATTCCCTAGGTGGCTTGTTCATCCCTGCTGTGGCTTGCTCTGGCTAAAGAACTCGTTCTCCTCAAACCCTACTCCTCAACACTCAGGATTGGCAAGAGCAAGGTCCCACTGCCCGGTTCTCTTGGGACCTGGAGAGACATTGCAATATGCCCTCCCGAGGCTCCTGTGCCCAGACACTTATGGTCAGGGTGGGAGGTGAGAGAGGAGGAGGAGAAAGAGCCTCAAGTTCTTCTTCCTGAAAACCTGAGGGACTCCTGGGATCCCAGTTAGCCCTGGGGCCCATGTGCCCCCAGACCTTTCTCGAAAGGCTAGTCCCAGGTGGCAGTTCAGTGGGAATAAAGAAGCTATCTGCTTACCTTCTTATGTCCCTGAAGACAAAAACACTTAGGTTGCAGCTGCAGGGATTTAGATTAGACTCATAAACTGCCAGATAGAAACTGCTAGGCCCCAGTCCTCAGTCCACCACGCAGGATGGAAGAGCAGGAGGAGCTGAGGAATTGCACCTGCCAGAACTCACACTCGAGCTGGTATCAGAAGGTGGTGTTGGGGCAATTGGTACCCAGGACTTTCTAAGCCTCAGGAAGAGTCCTCTTCTGCCAGCCTAGGAGGTTCTCAGCTCTTGCCGTAGACCCCCAGTGGCCCTCACAGTCCCTGACTGTAAGGCTAAACCTTGCATTTGAAGTCTCTGCAGCCTAGGAGCCCTGTGTCCCCAGCCATACTTCCGCTCTTTGTTGATACACGCTGGGCCAGAGCCAGGCCTTTCTTCCTGCTATCTGGTAAATGTTCACTGCAGCTGGGCTCTCAGTCCCTATCCTAGGATGCCAGCTTCTTTGCTCAGGGCTCCTTCTCCAGGAAAGCCTCCTAAACTAAGCCAGTCTCCTAGATCAAGCCAGATACCTTCTGGGGAAAGTTAGCACCTCCCCTGACTCTCAGAATTCTCCTGTGGTCAGTTCCTGGCTGAAGGTCTTGGCCTTTCTTCTGGTGAAACAGAAAAGTTCTTGTAGTGGCTTGGGGGCCTACTGGGTGGCATCAGAGTTAAAGAGGCTTCCCAGAGGAGGAAAGTTCTGGCAGAGGGAGCCAACTTGGCATCAAATATTCTGAGACCACTCTTGTGGAGAACAGAGGCTGGGAGCAGATCTGATTCATTCATTCCTGCCACCATTTTGCCTGGCTGCAGGACAAGCCAGAGGGCCTTTACAGACACTTTGCTAGTAGATAGCTCTGCAAAGGGTAACTTTCATTTAGGACTAACTTTCCAATATGGTAACTGCTGGACACATATGGCCTTTCCACACACACAAAAGTAAAATAAAAAATGGAGATAGGGTCTCACAATATCACCCAGGATGGAGGGTAGTGGCTGTTCACAGGTTATAGCTTACTGTAGCCTTGAACTCCTGGCCTCCAGCAATCCTCTTTTCAGACTCCAAGTATCTGGGACTATTGGTGCATGACACCACACTCAGACACATATGGCTTTTGAGCGTATGATATATGGCTAGTCAGCACTGAGATATACCGTAAGTGTAAAATACAAAGTGGATTTTGAAGACAGTACAAAAAAGAACTTTTTAAAAAATCTTGACAATTAAAATGTATATATTTTGGATATAACTGAGTTAAATGAAACATTTTTAAAATGACTTGTTTCCTTTTTCGTTTTTGATATGGCTATTAGAAAATTTCAAATTGCAGATGCAGCTCACTTTGTATCATTTCCATTTTAGAGAGGAGGAAACAAGCTACCGAGGGCTTGAGTGACATGTAACATGAAACCCAAGTTTGAGCTGGTATGTCTGCCCTAGGGTTTGTGAGCAGGTAGGACTCCAAAAGGGATGCATTTCCCAGGTCCTGCCTCTGGCTGGGAGACAAATGCCAGAACATCCTATGCTTCAAGAGTCATATCCCCCTGTCACTGAATCTTAACCAAATGGCAGTAATTTTGCTTTGAGGGTGGCCTTGGAGTTGGCACCATGACCCATGGACATGGGAGGCTCCCCAAATGCCCACACTGGGCAGATACAATTGTCTAGCATCCTTCTCCAACCTCAGGGCCAGCTCCAACTGCAGCCGAAATGCTTCTGCCCTGCTCCAGCCCCTCTAAGCTTAGACATCAGCTGTGGCCCCTTGTAGGCATCAACTCTATTAGGTTACCTTGCAGTCTCTGCCTCAATCCCCTCTCTGTCCCTGTCCCCAGTCATTGCTCAGGTTATACAACACTCTCCCTGCTGATGAGCACCCTAGCAGGTGGGTGTCCATGACTGGTCCTTAGGGGGTCCTTAGGTCTCTGCAGCAACAGCTATGGTAGTAACCATGTGGTTGGGAGCAAGGCCTCTGCAGAAGGAGCTCCATATGGGCTAGGTCTTCATAACCACCCCACCTCCTGAGGCCCACCCCAAAGAAGGGACCCACTCTGGGACCCAGAGCCTGGTTTCTCCAGGAAGTGCTTTGAAAGGAAGCCTATACCCCCAGCCTGGGCACAGACTCAGCATGCTGTGGCTGTTCCTTTGGGCCCACAGCCCTGCCTGGTACTCTCCAAAGACCACCCAGGGACTCCCTGGGGTCTTGGAAGCAAGTAGAGCCCATCTTGTCTCCGATGTTTCCAATTGAGCCCAGCGTCACCTCTAGAAGGCGATCTTGCCCTGGATAAGGATTCCCAAGACTCAGGACCCAGTCCTGGGTCCCTTGAGGATAGGTTTGCTGAAGAATACAGCTGGGACATCCATTTGAATGTAATGGGGACAAATCTTGGGCTGTGATTCTAACATAAAGAGGCCACTTTTGGCGTTAGGATAGTTTTAAATTTAAGAAATGAATTAAGGGAAAGGACTCAGGGAGTGAGGATTCTTGGCAGAATAACTATTCTCCAGATAATTATTATAAAACTCGCTCTCATTTTCCAAGTCCTCTGCAGAGCCAGGTCTGTGGTTCCACCATCCCCAGGAGAAACTGGACAAAACCTTAGGCACCGTCAGAAGCATCAGAGCTATTATTCCACCTCCAGGTGGCTGCCACAATGTCCATCCCTCTCTCCTTTAGGCTCAGTTGCTCTCGTATAGAACAGGAGAGTTATTGGACAGATCCAGATTCAAATCCTGCTCTGCCACTTCCCTGCTCAACCTCCCTAGCCTCATCTTCATCTGTGAAATGGGAATAATGACTGTTGTTGGATCATAGGGAGGGGCTGGGCATATGCCCCAGGCCCTTTGCTGTCTTGGTAGGCACGTTACTGGCATCTCTTTCCCTGCTGCCACAGCCACCCACCTCCAAGCTGAGCAGACACCCTCCCCACTTTTCTCCATATCCTCATTTCTCACCTTCCCCCCTTCCTCAGTCCCCTCATTGTCTGCTGCCTGCACCTGCCCGGGTCTTACCTTGATCACAGTGATCACTGGGTCTCTAAACCCAACTTGCTTTGGGGGAGCTCTCTGGACTTGGGCTGGGACTAGGATGAGGCAAGACAGATGGTTCAGGTACAAATTTAAGGAGGCACTCATTCCTGAGGTCATGCACATGCAGAGTCAGGGCCTTAGGGTGTATGCCTCCTTAAATTTTCCTTCCAGAAGCCCATGTACCTGTGCTATGTGTCCAACACATCACCTCCTCCCCAGGGATCCCAGTGGAGGCCCCACTCTTTGCCCAGGGACACACCCTGACTTCCCCTCTCTTATCTAGACAGCCAGAGCTGTCTTTTGGGCTCCATCTCCTGAATCTCTCTCATCTAGCATCCTTGTGTCCCTCTTCTCTTGGACACCGACCATCATTTCCTTCCTGCTGCCACTCCTGCCTGCCCATCCCCTGTCCACAAGGATCTTCCTCATTTGCACACCTGGCCCTGCCCCTCCTCTGTGACAAACTCTGATGGCTCCCCGTTAGCCTGGAGAGAGAGTCCCTGGCTCTTCCCCAGATCTCTAGCAACAGCACAGACACTCCATTGGTATTTGTTGCATGGATACATGAATTTATTAATTAAACATGGATGGATTGTTATGTAGGTGGCTTTGGTGGCTGGGTGGGGACAAGGGGAGATACTACATAAGCTGTAGCCAGAGCCTGCCTATGGTAGCAGGTGGCTGGAGGGAGAAGGCCAAGTCACCTCCAGCAGGCTGGGTGCTGATTTTAATGGCCCGGCAGTGAGGTGCGTGCATGGCAGAGGCCTGCAGAAGAGGTAATGCCGAGAGGGCAGCCCTGCCCACCTCTAATTATTGCTTGAGTCTTTCTGGCAGTGCCAGCTGCCTGCTCCAGGGAGCTCGGTCGCATCCATCACAGTGTGAGCTCAGGATGGGGTAGCTGCCACTACCAGTGGGGAAGACAAGAGAAGGTTCCCAGGGGCCTTTGGGTCTTGAAGAGCAGAGGCAGCCCCAGGCTTGGACCCCTGTTCAACTCCTGTCCTTCCTGTCCCCAGAGCAGCTGACGGGTGCCCCAAACTCTAGGGTCCCATCAAAACGCCTCCAGGGTCGCCAAGGAGCAAGCTGGCTGAAGAGGGGTCCATAGCACCCCCCAGGCAGGAAGCCTCAGATGGTTTGGTGTCTGCTGACGTGGAAGCCCTTGGGAAGATGTTGCCCTAGTGGCCAGCTGGGCAGCTCAGGCCTGGAAGGAGGCCTTGACCACGCGGCCTTTCAGTGGCTGTGGTGGCCGGAAGTTGTTTACCATGTGGATCCTCTCATCATCCTCTGAGGTGAAAAGCAGGCTCCGGAACTTCTCCATCTTGAGAAAACAGAAGGGATGTTCAGGACAGAAGCAGAGCGCTGTGGTCCTCTACGACACCATATGCATTATCTGGCATACCCTACCCAGCCGGCTCTACTCCTTCCTCCTCCTGCTCCTAGTGCTTGTCCCTAATCTCCCCCACTTATTTACCTCTTGGGGACCCCAACCTCACTTACTTAACTCTCTAAGGGCCTCTGAGCCTAGATCCTACTCCACCCCATTCTAGTTCTAAGCCTCTCTAGGTTAAGACATCAGCAAATGTAGCATTCAGATTCCAACAGACAAGGGCTGGTCCCAAGATCCAGAAATCTCCCCCTCCCAGCCTATGTCTAAATCCTACTGATTAACAATCAAGCTAACTCCCAGCCAAGAATCTAAAAGTTTATTAGCAAAAGATAGGAAGGAAGGCTGTATGTTAGTGGCCAGGAGAGTCACTCTACCTGGGATGGGCCCTGAGAGCCACATGCCTCCACCTGGTACTCTGGGAGGACTCACCTGCCTCTCAGAGACACGGATGGGTTCCCGGAGCACAATCCAGGTGACACTCTCACTGAGTGGTGGAGTCGTTAGGGAGCCTGGGTAGGTCCAGTAGTGCCAGCTGGCAGGCAGGAGGCACTTGGGGTTGAAGCAGCTGAACTGGGCCTTGGTGCCCTGGGACAGGGTTGGGGAGCCCAGGAATCAGCATACCTCCCACAAGGACCAGACCTGCAGTTTCCCTGCCTATTTCTATCAGCAGGATTTAGCCTTCATCATGGACCACTGATGCAAATCATGGGCAAACATCTATGAGCCATATGCCATCTTCCAGTCTAGGCAGGGCCCTCTATGCCCATTTGCTTGTATGTAAAAACTGCAGTTCCTGGAGCTCTTTGTTTACCATGTGCCCTCCCTTGCCTTCAGCTACCCTCTGTGGGGCTGCCGGTCAGACCACCATTAACATGACAAGCATCTTTATCAATCCTATATCCACCCAGGTTGCTTGCGGGTCCCCACTGAGGCCTCTGATCCTGATGAAGAGTGCAGGACCCAACATGTCCTGACCACCCCCCACATCCCCAGTCTCAGCAAGGGTTTGCTGCCAGAATGAGGGAGAGGATGGGCCCACTCCACGATCCAGCCTCCTCCTCCCACCCCACCAGGCTGCTCTGGGTCAGAAAACTGACCCCCTTTCTCACCTTAAACCGAACCATGTAGAGTGCATCTGTCAGACGGTTCATGCTGGGGTGCTCATCCCCTGTCTGACAGGAGAGAGTAGTATGAGACCAGAGCTCACCGTGTTCCAGAACTAGGGGCAATGCCAGGTCTTCTATACACCTGTGGCCCCAAGGGAACCACCACTCACCTCCAGAAAGATGCCAACTACAGCCAGGCCATCAGGGGCTGAGGCTGCCTCCCCAAAGGTGCTGTATTTCTTGGCATTCCAATGAACCAGATGCAGCTATGGGGCAACAATAGGTCAGCTCTTAGCACCTCCAAGGGGAAGTGGGAACTCTGATCCAGGCTTCCCTCATTCCTGCCTGACTCTGGCCTCTTCATAGGAGGGGGAGGCTGTGAAAACTCCCAGGCTGGAAATCCTGGGGGCCCCATGAAAGCCCCAGAAGACCACAGGTAGCATCTGCCCAGTTCTGGGCCCTGTTTTCCTGACCCTCAGGGCACTCAAAAAAGAACCCAGCTTGGGCCCTGCCTTTCAGTGAACTAGCTGGGAAGTAGATGATGGCCATCCAGTGTGACACTTCCCTGAGGAGGTGTTGCCTGCAATTGAGTCATGGAATAAGTAGGGGGTTGTCAGAGGGAAGCCTTGGGGAAAGGCATTTCAGGCAGAGAGAACAGATTAGGCCCAAGCTTGGGAGCATGAAGGAGCCAGGTGTGGACACGGGATTCATTCTATGCAGCTCAGTGTGGGAAGAGGTCAGGTAGAAGAAGAGGCCAGGCAAGGTTAGTTCCTGCAGAGCCTTGAACACCAAGCTCAACCTTGAATGGTTGTCAGCAAGGGTGTGTTGAGACTGGATTGGCCCTTCAGAAAATTCCTTCTGGACACACAGCCAGGAGAGCAGCAGGCAGGGTTCAGGGGGAAGGCTCTGTGTTGGGGGTAGATGGAAGGTGTCTCTCTCAGAGGCCCTGAGTGGTCCTTCTCCCCCTCTCCAGAATCCCACGGGGCACCCTCAGCTCCTGACCATCCAGTCCCACACTCCTTCCCCAAGGAGCTGAGGACTTAGGTGGTGGAGGGCCCTTACCTCGCTGGGGAAGGACTTGCCGTCCACTGTGTGCTCTGAGCCCGTGTCATGCTTCTTGCCCCAGTGGAAGTGGAACTGCTTGAGGCGGTAAGGCCCTTCCAGAGGGCCCCCAGTCACCACTGTGGGTAGAAGTGGGGCACGTGGCAATTGGTAGGAGAGGATCACACAGCCCAGTGCAAAGATCAGGGCAGCAGCCCAAGAAGGGAATACATTTTTCTTTTTAGAGACAGAGTCTCATTTTGTCACCCTTGGTAGAGTGCTGTGGTATCACAGCTCACAGCAACCTCAAACTCTTGGGCTTAAGCGAGTCTCTTGCCTCAGCCTCCCGAGGGGAGTACATTTTTCATTTGAAAAATTCACTGGGCTGACTGGGCCTAAGTCAGTCCCTACCAGCTCCCTCAGCCCTTGAGCTAGGCCAGGGCAGAATCCCAACAGCCTGCAGGTAGCAGAGAGATCTGAGACTGACAGAGTACAGCTCCCTGTCTGGCCTTCTTTCTCACTCCTGCCTGACTTCCCATGGAGACTAGCCCCCTGCTTCCCAGGCCCCCACTAACAATTAGGATACCCATGTCTGAAACTCTGACCCAGAAGTGGGTCAGAAGGATTCTTTTGTTTAGTCCTCAAAAGCCCATGAGGGACAGAACCTATTATTATCTGTATTTTATAAAAGAGGAAGTTGAGGCACAGAGAGAGCAAAGCATTTACCCAAGGTCATATAGTAAGGTACTGAGGCAGGGTATACACTTGTATCTTCTATTTCTGGAGCTCAAGCCCTAAACACCAGGCTGTGCTGCCTCCCTAGAATCTTAAACCTCCTCTAAACTTGGTGTTTCCTAAAGGAGGAGGCTAGCTCCTCAGGGTGCCCACCTTCCTGGCCAGGCCCAGGTGCCTCCAGTGGCATTTCCCCCCACAATGGCCTCTTTGGAGGGCCCCATTTGTGCTGGTTTTGTGACTTTCTCACCTTGATACCTGGTAAGCTGGGGCCACACACTAGGCTTCCTGGGACTGATAGAATTTCCAGCTGAAAGGGATCTGTCAGTGAGGGGAGCCCCAGCCAGACCTGAATGTGAGCCCCTGGATCAGGTGACGGCCCCAGGCTCAGAGTTCCACTAGGCCCCTCTGTAATGGTGATCAGACTAGGGCTTTGCCCTTGTGGCCCTTCGAGGAGAAGGAGAAGAAAAAAGAAGAGGAGGAGGAGGAGAATAGGATAGTGCAAAAGCCCCTCCTTGCTGTCTTGCCTTATCTGAAAAGCAGGGACTGTCTCCTGGGCAATGCTAGGAGTCCAAAAAAGGGAATCTGGGGGATGGGGTAGTGGCCGTGGGCAGGGCTCCAATCAGGCTGTCCCATCCCCAGGAGGCAGAAGCAGCTAAGATAAGTATATATGGGGCCCACTCTCTGAGTGTGCCCTACCTGGGACCCCATAGTGTGGTCTGGGGTGGGGCGACTCCTTTCCTAACCCCTTGAGCTTGGTTCCCTTAGCCTCCTCCCTCCTTTCAGACCATAGGATGTACTGCCACCCACAGTGCACTCACTGTGTGTTTGGTACTCTGCTGGCATCAGCCCATTTGACGTCCAGAGCAACCCACAGTGGGTGAGTGGCAGAGCTCCAACCACCTCAATTCTCATTTCATTGGCTCCCTGCACCCTTAGGCCTGAGAATTGTGGCAAGGAAATGAGCCTTAGCCACGCCTAAATGTGAGACCCAGCCCAGTGATCCAAAGGTATGACCACTTGGGGTTTGCCCCACCCCAGTGGCCTTTACTGAGCTACTCATGTCTGAGTTAAGCCCTTCTTGCCCTGTGAAGGCTATTGAAAGGACAATCACATGAAGACAGCTCCTTTATAAACTGTCATCTAGGATCATCTACAGTCCTATGTTCCTTCCCCAAAGCTCAGGGAGATTTTCTTAGATTTCAGTATCAGGAAATTACTTGTTTCTATTATAAGGATCCATTAGACTCCCTTCCTTCTGCAGCAAGAACTGTAACTGATCCTCTTTCTCTTTTTTCCTAGCCTACCAGGGAACTCGGGACGAAGCACCAAAGATCACTAGTGAAAGCCCTAGCTTCCCTCATCTTTTCTGCATTTTGATTTTGTTTGAAATAAAGTTCCCTTGAGTGCTTTTGTGGGTAGGGAAGAGAGGGGGGCAAAGAATCAGTCACTTCCTTATACAAGAAACTAGTAGAACACAAGAAACTCCTTACACTACTCCATCACCCCTTCCCCCAGTCCTCCTAATAGGGGGAAAAAATCTCTTCACTGAACAACACTCCTGAGGCCTCTGCCTAGGAATTTATAGTGAAAAAACCTGGACTGTAATCCCAGGGCAAAGAGGCTTGGAAGGAGCTTCCATGAGTTCCAACCAACTTCTTTCTGGCACAAGATGGTTGGATCTTGAGATGATGGGCGAATTGGAAAGAGAGAGACCTTTGGAGCTGGAGCATGCTTGTTCTGCCAATCCCTAGCTCATCAAGACTCTTTTTGCTCATCTGAGGGGTGGGTTCTTAAGAGGAATAAATGAGCTAACTGAGACTTTAGCAAAGGGCCTGGCACAGAGAAATTTTACCTTCCTTCTCTCTCCCTGCTGGGCTTGGCCAGATCACACAGGGAGGAGGGCTTGGCTTTAGGCCACAAAACAGGTCAGTGATGGGGTAGGGAGTGAAAACAAACCTGATCTGAAACACTAAATGAAAGGGAAGGGAGGGAAATGGCATTTCTCAAATATTTACTGTATGCCAGAACTACAAAAGTCACTTCTATTTTTTTTTTTTTTTTTTTCATTTTTCCGCTCCATGACTCTAGAGGGCAGGTCTTATTGCTCCCATTTTAGCATAAGGAGACTGAGGCTCAACACAAGGCTTTACAGAGGTGAGAGGTGGAGCCTTCCTTACCTACCACAGGCTGCTGCCCCTCATGAACCTGCCTAACACAGGGGCTAGGACCCCAGTGGGCACAGGCACACAGCCAGGGGCCGCTTACCGGTTCGGTCATCGCTGTCATTGAAGTCTACCTGGACAGAGTGGCCATTGTTGGTGATGCTGAGCGACATGCAGGCCTCATAGGAAATCTCCAGTGGCCGCAGGCTGGGTGAGTACACGGCCTGGCTGGATACGATGTTGATAGGTGATTGGCGGTCTCCCTGGGCAATAGGATACAGCTTGTGCCAATGCGAGGGGCCTGCAGGTGGGGAGGGGGGCAAGGACTCAGGCCAGCCAGGATCTCTGGGCTGCAGGCTGAGGATACCCAGAGGGTATGGCCACTTTGGCATTTTTTCAGAGCTAAGTCCCTGCTTTGGGGCTGCACAGCCCAAAGTTCTGATCCCAGCTCTGACACTTCCCCTCTCAGCCTCCGTTTCCTTGTCTATGAAGTGATCTCACTAAAACTCACCTCCTAATGCTGACAGGAGGCCCAGAGAGGTCATGCGTGGAAAGGAACATAACACAGCTTACACGCTCAGGAGTGGTTCTGAGTAGTGAGATTCCTCCCAACCCCCGACCCCCAGCACTACATCAGAGAGGCCACTACATATATGAAGTCTCTGTCATGACTCTATTAGGAATCTTGCCTCTTCCAGCACTTTAAGCAATTTAATATTAGTGTTTATGATAATAATATCAAAAACTCACATCAGTCAAGCATTAGCTCTGGGACCATATTTGCTCCTCACAACCAACTTGTGAAACAGAAGCTAGAGTGATCCCCATTTCACAAATGAGGGAACCCAGGGCCACTCAAGCATGTGCACGCACTCACACACTAGTATAAACACAGCACCTGTAATACACCCAGTTTCCCTCGCCATGCACATGCCTACAGGTCCGTGGAGATCTGCTTATGTGCACACACATGTGCACAATGACCTGGGCTCAATGGGCCCAGAACACACATGTGTACAAACACACACATAGCCCTACAGGCTAAACCTAGCACACGCATATGTACCCTCACATGCGAACATCCCCTACTGGAAACACAAGTTTGCACACGTAAGGGACCTCAGCAAAACACATGCCCATGTGTGCACATGCGTGCACACACACGCATACACACACACACCTGCATCACACCCACGAGCACCCACCACCTGCCTCCCAGAGGCTCCATCTGCAGCCGAGAGGCTCCGCATCTCCCTGGGGAACATCCTGAGATGCAGCCTATTTTTAGAGCTACTGCCGGCTGGTGCTTCTCCCCCTTTTTGGCTTCTTAAGTTTTCCTGAGAAAACAGCAGCAGGTGCCGACAGAGCTGTGTCCCCAATGGATGACTCAGAGTTGTGGCCCAGCCCCGCTGGGTTATTTTTGAAGGCCTATGAGCACTGCCGAATGCCGGCACCTCTGTCCCCTGTCCTTCCCTTCTTCATTGTCCCTAGACTGGAAGCCCTGGTCTGAGGGGCAGCTGCTTGGGGCCCATAGGGCAGACCCATCATACTGGGTGCTCAGAGCTGGTGGGCAGGACTAGCAAGAACGCCTGGAGTCAGAGGACTCTGACTCTGGGGGAAGCACACCAGAGTAGGTGCTGAGGGAAAGACACCTATGGGTTCTGTCAGCCTGCCCCTCCTCTGCCTCTTTCTCCATCTCTGCTGGTCCCTGTCATCTTTTTCTGAATATTTCCAGCTCTTTCATTCCCAGATTTGGGTTTCTCTTCCAAATATTTGCCCCTGGGGTCCAGAGACTCCAAATACCTCCCTGAGTCCCTCTGGTCCGTTGCAACTTTCTGTCTCCCCAGACTGTAGTCCGGGACAGCGCCCTCCCTTACAAAGTGACTACCTTTCCCAGGGAGAATGGGACTGGGGGTGCTCCTCCGATCAAAGCTGTCTCTCTTCCCACCCCCACCTGCCCTGAGCTGTTTCCCTGCTTCTCGGTCCTCATTGTTCATCTCAGGGAAATGGGGAAGCTCTTAGGCCGTGTCACCCCCACTCCTGCTTGGTAAGAAATGGCCCCAAAGGGAGCTGACCTGCCCCAGACCAGCACTCAAGCCGTCTGGCTCTCACTTTCTGCCTCTTCTCTCTCTGCATCCTAAGGAAACTGAGGCAAGGTGAAGGAGCAATCTTCCTGGTCAAAGAAGGAGGATTGTGTGGGCCGCTGGCTCCCACTCCTCAGACGTGCTCAACACTCCGCTTGCTGTAGACACCCAGACACATGCGTCCGCCCCCATACACCCCCTTCCCTCACGTACCAGCCGACAAGGCAGCTTGGATACTTCTGCGGGGAAACTCTCTCCTGGGGACACTGCGCCCTTGCCCACGCGGAGCCCAGCTCCCCCGAGGTCCCCGCACACACGCTGTGCGTGCTCCCCGCACCGACACCCGCGCACAGCGCTCCGCCGCGACCGCCCCCAGCTGCCCTGGGCCACCTCCTCGCGCTGCGCACGCCCGGGCAGAGCGCGTGAGTGTCGGGGCCTGGGGCCCAGCCGGCAGGGCAGTCAGGGACTGCGCGGAGGAAGCGGCAGAACGCGCTCAGCAGCCAGATCGCTCGCAGGCGGCGGGGCCAGCCCGGGCGCAGGGCGGACTTTGCGCCCGGCACTGGGGGCACCAGGGCTTGGGTCTGGTTTGGGGGTCTGGGCGGGAGAGGAGTCCCGGTCCAGCTTGGAGGGTGGGGGCTTGCGGATCCAGGAACCCGGCTAGGTGCGAGAGCTGGGGCGAATCCAGTTGGGTCCGGGTCGGCCGGGGTCTGCTCCTACCGTCGTCCTGGCCGTAGCCCCAGCCGTGGTGGCCGGTCATGCCGCTAACCGTCCCGTAGCCGTGCACCTGCCTCTCGGCTCGGTCCTCTCGTTTCGGCTGTGGCTCCGGCCCCGTTCGCAGCCGCGGAGCAGCCTCTTAAAGCAGCGGCAGGCAGGAGGAGCAGTTCCCGGGGGACCCGCCCCCCACCTCCCTGCAGGGCCAGAGAGGCCGGTCCTGCCCCGCCCCCGCCCGCCGCAGGCCTGTGGCGCCCCCAGTAGAGACGGGGGGGGGGGGGTCCGGGAAGGTAGACCTCTGCCCCCATCTTCCACCTCCGCCCTAGCCAGACACCTCTCCCTCCTTTCCCTCAGCACGTGTATGGACTCGGAGATGAGAGGCCGCTGATGCTGAAGGCTGCACAGTTTCCCCACGCCGCATCCCCTTCCCAGGCTTGTCCCTGACCTGTAAATACCACCACGGGGACCTGGGCTCTGGGTCCCGAGTTGGGTTGTAAAGTCTCTTTGTACCTGCAAACTACACTGACCATCAAGTGTCCTGAACTGGAGCGTCCCCCTTTTGTCAGATGCTGTTGCAGGAACTGGGCCACACTTTGGCCAGACTTTCCTGTAGTCTGACCCTCTCAGGTACTCTACAAAGCTGAGTGCTTCTAAGTAGCTCTATTTGACAGAGTTGGGGACTGAGGCCCAGAGAGGTGAAGTGACTTCCCCAAGGTCATCTGGCTAGGGAGTGAAGGATTAATTCCCAGTTTGTCTCACTACAGACACCATGGTCTTTACCACTTCCCTTGGTGCTGGGGACAAGGTGGTCCTGGGGGTGTGGAATTCTGGGAGCCCTGAGGTACATGGGTGGATAGCACTGGCAATTTAAACCCTTGACCAGAGCCCCAATGTGGGCAAGGGGAGGAGTGCCATCAAAGGGCATGGGGATAGACAGACCCAGGACACCAGCCAGCTTCCGCATGACCCAAGTCTGAGGCCCTGCCTCCCACCCTCTCTTTCTTTTCTCCACTGCTTCCTCTTTCATGAACTCTGCCCATACCTCTATAGCTTGCTGTTTGTCCGCCCTCTCCTTGCCTCCCCATGACCTTCAGTCCACCTGCTGAGCGTTCAGGCCTCCAACCTGCATTCAGTCAGTGCCTGCCGTGGCCCAACATTTTCCCACCCACAAGCCCTGGTCCTTGCTGTGTCCTCCACCTGGTATGTCCTCAGTCTTCCACCCAGTGGTCCAGCCAGCCCAATCTGATTCATCTTAGGATGTGGCCTCGTGCCAAGGATAGGGCTTGTCTCTGTCTAGCCCTCAAGCAGGCAGTTTTAGAAAGACAAACAGATGGGTGGATGGAAAGACAGACAAATGATCCCACCCAGGGTCCTGTACCCAACAAGAATTGAAGAGCCGTTTATAGAATGTCTTTGGTTTTAGACCTTGACCAGAGGATACTATTTCAGGCCTTGCTCATGGCTAACCTTGTGAAGGAATCTGTCACCCATCTACTGCCTGGCTCCCCTACCTCTCAGTGTCTGTCTCAGTTTCTCTCTCCTAGGTCCTGAACCCCAGATTCCCAGATAGAGTTGTAGAGGTTAATTGACAACTGGTTGGCTGGGTCAACGTCAGTGACTTCTCTGTCCTGCGAAGATGTCCCTGACCCAAGAGTGGAAAGGGAACCTTAATCTGACCTTAGGGTAGGGACAGAGGACTCATGACAGGGATGCAGGGGATAGCCCCCAAGACCAGCACGTGGCAGAGAAACAAAGGCCCCAGGTCTCTAAGACATAAATGCCACCTACAGATCAAGAAGATAAAGCCATACCTCTGGGTGAGGCCCATAGTCTCTGGGTCCCCGAGGATGCTGCCACCCTTCTCCTGGGGGAGCTGCAACACCCTTAGAGATCTGAGGATAGCTCAAACCCCATTGACCCACTTCCTCCTCACAGCAACTGGGGCCATTTATTTTTAGTATTTAAAATGCAGCATTGAAATTCTTCATATAGTTTTTCATCCAGCTTCATCCACACGGAAACCCTGGGGGGTGAATTTTACCCCATTTTACAGATGAGAAAAGCAAGGCCCAGAGGGGCTGGGTGATGGGCTTCTGGGTTCACAGAGTGACTGAGCTCAGGGCTGCTGGCTCCATTCTTCAACATTCTCTGCAGTTACAGGAAGGGGAGGAAGTGGATTTTAAATTTGATTCTCATTTGCATATGCAAGTCCTCTCTGGAAGGACTTAAGAGAAGCTAGGCAGCATGTTTGCCTCCTAGGAGGAGATGGAGACCAGACAGCAAGGGTGGAGGAGGATGCGAAATAGGGGTGGGAAGGACACTCTTTATTGCTACTCCTTTGTACCTTTTGGACAAATTAAAGTATGTAATACCTCTTTCACCACCAAACAAAAGTTGATCTGGTTCTTTCCTTCTAGCAGGCTGTCTTCGACCATTTTCTCTAGGTACTGGAAGCTCAGGCAAGTGGAGGAGCCAATGGAGTTTACCCTACTCAGGTGAAGCCCCAGTTGCCTTAGCAGCCCATTCAGGTCAACTTGGGGGAAACTGTGCCCCCATTCAGGTGCCTCCAGTCTCAATTACATGCTGTCTTTAAAGCTGAATTGATTTCTCTGTTTGAGAGTTTCCTCTTTGGTCTCACTGGCATCATGGCTCCTGGTTTTCACTACTTCTCGGGGGAGGGAGGATAGGGGTTGTGGGGGCTATAAGAAAGGTAGGGGGAGAAAGGCATGAGCAGCTTGCCAAGCCATACCAGGGTTCACGTCCCTTCTTGTGAGGCAATGTGTTTGCTCTAGAGCAAGGTAATGAGGGGATTGTTCCTACCCTACCCACCTCATGGGGACGCCCGTGCACATGCATTGAAAACACAGATGACCAAAGATGCAGCAACAGGCAGAACCATGCCTGCTTTTCACTGTGTTATATACAGGACCAGTTATCAAGTCTAGAAACCCTGTTCCTTATATTTTAAAAAGGATTTCCAGGCGGCACCTGTGCCTCAAAGGAGTAGGGCACTGGCCACATGTACTGGAGGTGGCAGGTTCAAACCCAGCCCTGGCCAAAAACTGTAAAAAGGATTTCCATTCTAAGTATGTGTGTGTATTGTGTACAAGCAGTGGGATGGAATGAGCCTGGGCTGTGGACCCAGAAAGACCTTGGCTCCCAGCATCACTGGTTATGTGACCGGAAGCAAGTTGCTTCACCTGAGTCTGAGTTGGCTTTTTTCCATCTATAAGATAGAAATAGGATGATCAGATGAGAGGATGTCTATAAGATTCCTGGTGCCAGGGATACATGCTTCAGACCCTAGGACCTCTATTTCCCCCCCTTTTTCTTATCTTGTTTGGTACATTTAAAACCTCAGTCATTCTTTTCCCAATTATAGTAGTGACATTTATTTATTGTAGAAAGTTAGGAAGCATCAAAAAAAATTTAGAAATAAATTGAAATCACTAGCCATCACCACTGTTGACATTTCAGTGACTATCCTGCCAGGATTTTCCAATATAAGTTGAATATTCCTTATCTGAAATTCTTGGGGCCAGAGTGTTTTGGAATTTAGATTTTTTTCGGATTTTGCAATACATGCACATACGTAATGAGATATCTTGGAGATAGGACCCACATCTAAATACGAAATTTATTTTTGTTTTGTATACACCTTATACACATAGCCTGAAAGTAATTTTATATATTTTAAATAGTTTCCTGCATGAAACAAAGTTTGTATACCTTGAATCATCAGAAAGCACTCAGTAGTGTCTCACTTATCTGTGTCAATACCAAGAAAGTTTCAGATTATGGAGCATTTTGGATTTTGCATTTTTGGAATGGGGATGCTCAACCTGTATGAATAGTACTTAAAAAGTAATTGGGCTCATAATCTAGTTTTGTGACCAGTTTTTTTCATCTAATGCCCTATGCTAAACATTTCCTTAGAGAACTTGACGCTTAATATTAATGCACTGCTCTGACATATGTATTATTGCTTTTTATTTCCTTTTTGAGACAGAGTCTTCCCCCTCCCACAGGGGCTGGGTTTGAACCCGCCACCTCCAGCACATGGGGCCGGCGCCCCACCCCTTTGAGCCACAGGTGCTGCCCAAGACAGAGTCTTATTTTGTTGCCCTTGGTAGAGTGCCATGGCATCATAGCTCACAGCAACCTCAAGCTCTTGAGCACAAGTGATATTCTTGCCTCAGCCTCCCAAGTAGCTGGGACTACAGTTGCCTGCCATAATGCCTGGCTATTTTTAGAGACAGGATCTCAATTTTGCTCAATTTGGTCTCAAACTCCTGAGCTTAGGTAATCCATCTGCCTCGGCCTCCCAGAATGCTGGGATTAAGGCATGAGGCATGGAGCCTGGCCCATATTTTCAATATTATAAATAGTAGTACTGTGGCGAATGGCCTTATTTATATATCTTTATGTGTCTTTGATGATTTCCTTGGGATAAATTGCTAGAAGTAGAATTACCAAATCAGATGATATACACATTGTCACTAACATATTTTAAAATGTAGAAAGTATGGTGGAAATAGTTTCAGAAATGTATGCTTTCATTCAGCAAACATTTATTGAAGATTTATTAGATGTCAAATGCTAGGCCAGGCATGCTGATACAAACATGAGCATTATAGATCGATCGTTGCCTCAGGGAATTTGTTGGGTTGAGGAGAGAGGCAAGAGATCAGCTAAAGAGCACAGAGTGAGGAGGGATGGGATGGGTGAGGGCAAGCAGGGAGGGCTAGAGACCAAGGCCTAGGAGGGTGTCCTGGATTGTGACTCATTCCTCCCAGCTGGTCTCCCACAGATTACAATCTCTGCTAGGGTGGAGCTAGTCCCAAACTTCCCGGGGGCCCAAATATCCAGTCTGTCCTGGCTGAGATCTACAGGCCTTATCCAGGATCTGGCAAGATCTGTTGGGGTATTTGTCTTAATTTTTGGGACACTTCACTCTCCTCTCCAAGCCTCTGCTCTCTGTAAAATAGAGTTAGCAGCAGTAGCTATTGCATTGGGTGGTTGTGACCACAAGAGGTGATGCACAGTAAGTGCTCAATATATCAGGGTAGGTTGTGGTTAGGGGACCCAGTTTTCCCACCTCTTCAGTGGGAGGTTGGCTTAGGTCAGTGGTTCTCAAACCTAAGCATGCTTCAGAATCACCTGGAGGGTTTGTCAAGACATTTTCCTGGGTCTCACTCCAGAGTTTCTGATCTAGCAACTCTGAGATAGGGCCCAAGAATTTACATTTCTAACAAATTTTCAAATGATGGTGATGCTGCTGCACTTTTTTTGTTGTTGTTTTAGTTGTTTTTCGTTTTTTTTTTTGTTTGTTTTTTTTTTGAGACAGAGTCTCACTCTGTGACCCTGAATAGAGAGTACTGTGGCATCATCATAGCCCATAGCAACCTCAAATTCTTGGGCTCAGCCTTCCACGTAGCTGGGACTACAGGTGCCTGCCACAACACTCTCTATTTTTAGTAGAGATCTCACTCTTGTTCTGGCTGGTTTTGAACTTCTGAGCT
Organism: Loris lydekkerianus; assembly: GCA_963574355.1. Classification (NCBI taxonomy): domain Eukaryota; kingdom Metazoa; phylum Chordata; class Mammalia; order Primates; family Lorisidae; genus Loris; species Loris lydekkerianus. The sequence goes on along the minus strand of CAUYPK010129758.1, from coordinate 10,003 downwards.
CAAGCAATATACCCACCTCAGCCTCCCAGAGTGCTAGGATTACAGGCATTAGCCACTGTGCCCACCCCTAGGACCACACTTTGAAAACAAATAGCCTTAAATTAATTAGGTCACAGCTTTCTGGGTTGATACTCCTGGTTTTTGCTCTCCACAATAGAACAAACTTACAAGGGAGCCCTGAGTTCTTTGATGGTGGGGGTTGTGTGTGATTAGCTGCCACTGCTTCAGCATAGGCACCTTTACATGCTTTTGTGGGTTGAATTATATATTGTCCAGAAGTTATTGAAGTCCTAACCTCGTAGTACTTGTGAATGTGATCATATTTAAAAATGGGGGTTTTGAAGATGTAATCAAGTCAAGATGAGGTCATTAGGGTGAGGTTTGATCCCACAGGCACATGTTCTTTTTTTTTTATTTTTTGAATCAGAGTCTCAAGCTTTTATCTTGGGTAGAGTGCCGTGGCGTCACAACTCATAGCAATCTCAAACTCTTGGGCGTAAGCAATTCTCTTGCCTCAGCCTCCCAAATAGTTGGGCCCACAGGTGCCCACTACAACACCCGGCTATTTTTGTTGTTGTTGTTGCAGTTATCATTGTTGTTTTTTTTAGCTGGTCTGGACCAGGTTCAAACCCACCAGCCTTGGGTGTATATGGCCGGCAGCCTACCCCCTGAGCACTGGCACTGCCGAGGCACATGTCCTTAAGAGGAGAGACAGAAACTTGAGTGGAGAATGCCATGTGACAATGGATTGAAGTGCTGTAGTTGCCAACCAGGGATTGCCTGCACACCACCAGAAGCTAGGAAGAGATAAGGAAGGATTCTTCCCTACAGGTTTCAGAATTATGGTCCTTGATTGCAGGCTTCAGCTCCCAGAATTGTGAGACAATAAATCTCTCTTGTTTTCAGCTACCAGTTAGTAGTTCTTTGTTATAGGAGTACTAGGAAACCAATATACTGAGGTATCATTCACAGTTGCTACCAACATAAAACTTTTCATAATGAATTACTTCTTCACAGGCAGTATCACTGCTTTTACCATCCTTTACCAAATTCAGGGATGTTTCCTTTCATGTGGTCCATGACTGCAGTGAACATGAGAGGCTAAGCAGTAAACTCTGACTTGCTACCTTTTGACCTTCCTATATTCCCTGGGTGTGTTTTATTATCCCTTATATTTCACCCGTCCAACTGGAGAAGAAAATGTGACATAAGCACATGATGGGCTGGGAAAGCATCTTGTTTCTATTTCCCATTAGTTCTGTGGGAGCTGGGTAAGGACCAGGGAAGGCATGGGAGGGTGTGCCCCCACTCTGATCCTAGAGATAGCACCCAGGGAGAATTGCATTCATCATTACCATCCCTCCCTTGTCCCCATCCTAGGGGGTTGAGGGTGTGGATCTGTGTTCATTTTCACTTGATTTCAGGCAGCTGTTAACTTGAAAGTGCCTGTAGGGTCTGGGAGATAGAGGGAAAGGAATCCTCACTTCCCTCCCAGCTGGTCACCTGGACTCCAGCCCCCTCATCTCTCTTCCTCATGTGATAAATTCTTCCCTTATCACTCAACCCCACAGGACAGGGGCTCTTTTCAGGAAGCAGAGGACTTTATTTTATGTATTTAAACAAATAATTAAATTAATTAATTTATTTATTTTTGCATAGCAGGCCCAGGATAGGTTCGAACCTGCCAACCACTGAGCTATGGGTACACAGCCCGGAAGTGGAGGCCTTTAAATTCTTTCTTACTTCTATATTCACAGTTCAGTTCTTACAATCCGGCCCAGGCTCTTCTCCCCTGACCATCCCCTAGCCTTCCTCTTACAGAACTGTCTGGCATCTGTAGCCTGCCATGTTTTCCCTGCCTCTTAGAGATGACACCTGCTACTCCTCCCGCTTAAAAGACCCTTCCATCCCCACACAACTTGAAACGCTCCTGAAGAAGGGGAGTGGGCAAGGTTCTTCCGAGCCCCACTCAGCACCCTGCTTTCCTCTAACTGGCCGGAAAGCCACATTGTCTGGTGCTTGTTTACTGTTTCTCCCCTCACCAGGCTGTGAACTCTCCAAAAATAGGGCCAGGGAGCAGTAAGCTATGTGGCTCAGAAGAGGCCCTCTCTTTTCATGAGAAAATGGAAGAAATGGGCGAAAAATAATGATTACCATAAGGAGTTATTATTTACTCAAGATTTTGTGAGTCTGGCGCCGTGTATTTAAAATCTCATTTAAGGCTAAAAGACACCTGCGACTGAGACCCATTTATCCCCATGGCACAGGTAATCAAGTGAAGATTTAAGAGGTAAAGGGTAGGTCTCACAAGTGGTTAAAATCCAAATCTGCCTGATTCCCAAGCTCGAGACCCCCACAATTACTGTGCTGACTGGAGACTCGTAGCATAGCGGGACAGGGGACTCGGTGCAGACCGAACCGCTAGTTTCAGCCGAGAGTTTTCCCACGGCTGCCGCGTAAGCCACGGCCTACCCCTGACGCGTGCGCAGTGCAGCGGCGGCGCCCCCTGTCGGCCGCGCCCAGGAGGCGGCGGCGGCGCGCCCAGTGCGCTTGCGCGCATTTGGAGCTGGTGGCGGCGCTTGGTAGGGTCTTTGGTGTTCTCCGCGCGGCCGGCGCATCCATGGCGCAGCCGGGTAAGCTGCTTAAGGAGCAGAAGTATGACCGGCAGCTGAGGTGAGCTGGGGTTCGCTGAGGGTGGGCCGGCAGGCTTCTTTGCGTTCCCACCGGGCCTAAGCGCCCGGGTCGCACGGTCGGGCCTCCCTTAGGCCTCCAGCCAGGCCGGGCCGGGCCGTGCGGAGCGCGGGGAGCTGGTGCTCTGGGCTCCCGCCAGGGACCGGGGGTGCTCCGCGAGGGCCAGGATCCCCCTTTCCTCCCGGGGCGCGCCACTCAGCGGTGTGAGGTTCGAGGGGTGCGAGCCCCAGCGCCAACCGGGTCGCCCGGGCGGCTGCGGCCCCGCCTTGCTGCGCTGGGGCTCCTGGTTTTGCAGTATGGGGCAGGGAGGCGGAATCAGAGTACCCCATCCCGGCCGCCGAGAGCGGCACCGAGTCTTAGTTATTGTTCTAAGGCATCGCTGTCCAGTAGTAAAGTAATGGCTAGTCTCGTGTGAGCAACATATATAATTTACACATTTTCTAACAGACGCAGTCTAAATTAAAAGAAACAGGTGAAATTAATTTTATAATATAGTTTATTTAATCTAGTATGTCCAAAATATTACTATTTTCACATGCAGTGTCTATAAAAAGTTATTGAGATAATTTATTTTCTTTTTCATACTGTCTTAAATGTACGTTATTTTACACTTACAGCACGTCTCAAGACTAGCCTCCTTTTTCTCGTGTTTGGTAGCCGTGTGTGGCCAGTGGCTATCTTAATGGACAGTACAGGCCTAAACCATCAGAGGTTGGTCCTTGGCTACTTCCCAACCCTTGTTTTTTGGGCTTGCACTTATGGAGCATCTTCTATGTGTTGAGGCAATGGAGGTACTGAAATTGCTTGGCTTTCCTCCTTTATTTTATTTTATTTTATTTTATTTTATTTTATTTTATTTTATTTTATTTTATTTTATTATTTTTTTGAGACAGAGCCTCAAGCTGTTGCCCTGGGTAGAGTGCTATGGCATCACAGCTCACAGCAGCCTCTAACTCCTGGGCTCAAGAGATTCTTCTGCCTCCGCCTCCCAAGTAGCTGGGACTACAGGCACCCACCACGACGCCCGCCTGTTTTTTGGTTGCAGCCGTCATTGTTGTTCGGCGGCCTGGGCTGGATTTGAACCTGCCAGGTGTATGTGGCTGGCACCTTAGTCGCCTGAGCCACAGGCGCCAAGCCTTGGCTTTCCTCCTTTATGGAGCCTCTAAGACGAAAAATTATAGTATAACCCTAAGGACTGAAACTTCCATTTTCATTAACAGTTTAGTGCTGTATTCCAGCAGCTGGTGGCCTTAAGCACTCAATTCTGAGAGCACCCTTGAAGTCAACCATTTCTTGTGTTTTACAGATGGAGAAACTGAGTCTTAAAGAAGTTAGGTTACTTGCTCAGAGTTACCCATGTTTTTGAACCAAGATGTAAACTCAGACCCTTCTGGCTTTTTTAGAGCTGGTCCTAAGTCCAGCTTCCCAGAGAGAAAGAAATAAGGTGATAGAGTCCTTATATCCACCTTACGTTTTCTTGTAAATTCTTGGAGTTCTTGTGTTTTGAGTGCAGGTATGACCATATGGAACAGAGCTGAGAAGATAGTTGAATTTAGCAAGCAAATGTAATAAAAGAGGGTTTTTGCTGAGTCCATTCTATTTAAGGACCAAACCTTTCATATTGAGAACTGGTTATTGGTTTTGAGATGTCAGAGAGAAGCACTTGGAAGCAAAGTTGTTCGGTCAGGCAACACTTAGCAAGGCTCAGCCTCTTAGTTAGGCCGGTGAGAGAGGATACTTTCTTGTTTGGCCTCTTCTTGAAACATATTACCTAGAGATGCACCAGTATTCTTTTCTTTCTTGTTTTCTCTTTCTTTCTTTTTTTCAAGATGGAGGTCCCGATATGTTGCCCAGGTTGCCTTGAACTCCTGGGTTAAGGTAGTCCTCCTGCCTCACCCTCCCAAGTAGCAGCTCAAGATCTAGCAATATTGTTAAATTTATTCTTTACCCAAGCATTAGGATTTATCAACCAGCTATGTCAGGTGTTTTCTGTGTGTCCTGCTTTCGTGGAAAAACAGATGCTTCCTGTCCTTCAAGTTCTTGCAGGCTATTCTTCCGTTTATTTGACAGCTGTTCAGTGATGACCTAGCCTGAGCAAGGATCTATGCCAGGCAGTAGGGCTCTAGTGGTAAACATAGGGGGTTCTGTGGGCCCTTATGGAGCTTACAGTGGAGTGCAGAGATAGATGCCCAGCAAATAAAAGAACCAAATGAGGCACTTGACTTGTGGTAGGCTCAGAGGAGACATAGGGGTAATCTGCTTCAAATCAGGTGACAATGAAGTCACATTAAAGTTGATGAGTCCTCTGGGCTGCTAATAGCTGTTTGGCTATGGCAATTCACTAATGATTTGACCTCCCACCTACTTCCTATATTGACAGGAAAGGATAAATGAGTTAATAGGTTTTCTGAGTAAAGGTAGCCAGATTGGCCCAGATGCCCACGGTATGTGTTAGATCAAATCCCTTGCCCTGTTAATATGACAGTATGAATCAGGTTATAACATACATTCTAATTCTTATTACATCTTGTGTTTGTTAACATATGCATCTGTTAATCATACTTTTAGAAAGTTCATGGGTATTATTACTATTTTGTTGTTGTTGCAGTTGTCATTGTTGTTTAGCGGGCCTGGGCCAGTTTTTAACCCTCCAGCCTCAGTGTATGTGACTGGTGCTGTAACCACTGTGCCACAGGCACCAGGCCCATGGGTGTTATTTTTTAAAGCACTCTTGTTGAAGTTGATGTGAGCCTTTCCAGATAATTAGTTTTCATGGTAAAGCCTTTTTTTTTTTTTTTTAATTAAATTATAGCTGTGTACATTAATGCAATCATAGGATACAATGTGCTGATTTTATATACCATTTCTTGGTAAAGCTTTTTGCTCACTGTTGCAGATGTCACAATGATAAGCTTTATGTCAAGATCTTAAGTGCACTTGATCCATATAACTTAAAAAATAGAAAACAGATAAGGTTTTAAGTCCAAGAGACTTCTTTAATATTAATGAATATATCTAAAGACTTTGTGTTCTGTAATTTATCTGGTTTGAATGAATATTGGATAAGGAGCTAGAAAACTAAGTTTTTAATTCAGATTTGACCCTCCCTTAGTCACTCTAACCATGCATGCAAATCATCATCCTGAGTCTTAGCTTACTACACTGTACAATCCCTGTGATAACATCTGTTCCTGTCTCACATTTTTGCTGTGGTTATCACATCAGTTACTGTATGCAAGAGCACTTCAAAGATATCTATTTAAATAAGAAAGTTGCATTTTCATGAAAGTTTTAAAAATGTTGAGTTTGTGTTTTGTTTCATAGGTTGTGGGGTGATCACGGGCAAGAAGCTTTAGAATCTGCTCATGTTTGCCTAATAAATGCAACAGCCACAGGAACTGAAATTCTTAAAAACTTGGTACTACCAGGTATTGTAGTTTTTTGGTTGTGTTCTAAATTTACTTCTTTAAGGTTTTTACATAGAAGTATATATTCTTGACTGACTCTGTTTTTCCTCCCCAGGTATTGGTTCATTTACAATTATTGATGGAAATCATGTCAGTGGAGAAGATGCCGGAAACAAGTGTGTTCTATTCTTTTCAAAAACATACATGTTAGGGAAGGTAGTGCACTGTTATGGGAGGGCAAGTCTTGAATCCTAGCTTCACCTCAGTCTGGGTGACTTGACACTCTGGTGGAAGTCATCCCTATACTTGTGATTATGGTGAGGATGAAATGAATTTACATAGGTATAGTATTAGCACAGAATCTGGCAAATAGGCTATTAATAAAAGGTACTTATCATCTTAGTCTTTATTGTTATTATTACAGATGAGGAGTCATTATTCTTTTATTTGTGAAATCTGAACACTGAACACTTCCTAAATGCTTGCATTGATTCCTAGATGTTAGTATATAGCTAACAATAATTGTATTTGTGAATTATAAGAATAATGAAAATAATACGTTTTATTTGTGGTCTCTTAAGTTTAGTCCAGATATATTTCTTTCTACACTATCTCTATAAAAATGCTGTTTTAAAGATGACCTGTGTATTCTTTATCGTATTTAGACTTTCAGAGCATCCCCAAATTTGGATTTGGAGCCTACCTTTTCAGGGACTAGGAGTCTAGGGTCTCTTGTATTTCTCAGTAAACAACAATGAATAAATATAAGGCAAGCCAGAATTTAGTTCATATTTAATTTTGATATCTTTGCTCTGGTAGTGCAAGTTTCTGCTATCCAAAACACACCCCTTTTATTGATACCTATCAAGAAAAAGTTCTCTTATCTTTGCTTACTTGGTTGGTTAGAGCAGCATTTGATAAGAATAAGATTTTTTTCTTAGGTAGCCAGTGAGTTTGCTGAAAAGTGGCACCCTGACTGTGATCAGCAGCCTCATATCTGGGCCTCAGGACATGTTGAGAGTATGTGTAGGAGGAAGCCTGACTAAATCTGTTACAGTTACCTACAAAGGCAGATGATTCAGTATAACAAGGGTAGTGAATGGAACACTGGTTCTAGGGAATATCAATAGCGTTAAATGGGCCAGTGATCTTGGGAAATGTGTCAAATGAAGTTAAAATTTCTTTACCAGAAGGCTTTAATATCATATACATTATTAATTTCCAAGAGAGAACTATATGGTGTTTTCCTGTTTTTGCCATGAAAACTTTTTCTGTTGGCGTATTTTATACTTTGGGAAACATTGATTTATTAGCTTTTTTAAAAAAATTTTGTCTAGCGACAGGATCTCACTGTGTTGCCCAGGTTGGTCTTGAACTCCTGGCCTTAAGCGATTTGTCTCAGTCTCCTAAAGTGCTAGGATTATAAGCTTGAGTCATTGTACTTGGCCATTTAGCCAGTTAGCCTATCTTCATTTATAAGTTTCATCCAGTTTTCTTCTTCAAGAAGGCTATTATAACCTGTAATCAAATATATTTTGTCTTATACTAGGAATGCCATTATAAACAGCTTTTCCTTTAGAGTTAAATAAACCTTTAATTTTTTTTTTTTTTTTAAATTTTGTCCACTTTAGTTTCTTCCTTCAAAGAAACAGTATCGGCAAGGTAAACATTTTCTTATAGAATATAGCTGTGTGTGAGCATTTTATGATGCTACTATGTTTTATTACTTGAGCAGCTTTGACTTTATTTTTTAAAACTTATTATGGGTGTATAATTGTAGGAAAGCTTTGACTTTAAAGGAGTGTATTTCTTTGAGAAAAAAGTTAAATAATTTTTCTATTTGTGGAAATCTTTACATGTTTGATAGTTTGAGTATTTGGAAGTACTGTCTATGTTTTTACAGTATATTCTGTAGTAAAGCTAAATCTTGAGTAACATTAATATTCAGAGAATGGAGTGTTCTGGCTGACAGAATTTTTAAGACTTAGCCAGAAGATTCTTTATCTTTGTATTTTAAATTACAAATCTTATAAAAATTATATTAGTTGACTTAATGCAGTATACTCAGTGAAAATAGATGTTACTTTAATGATTAACCATTCTTGTATAGGATTGTAGATATGGGAGGTTACAGTGAGTCTGAACTTGATCCAGGATATTCCTACCCTGTCACTCAGCATTTTTTTTATTTGCCTAATCTGAAAAGTAGAGTACAAATAATGTAGTCATTTAATAACTCTGGTTAATGGTGTTTTAGCTTTAAGTAATATTCTGGTTGAGTCTTTCTTTAAACACTACCAGAAGCTGATTTGCATGAAGTTAGGATAGTTTTACAATGTTTTTGTCTGATATGTAAATTGGTGAGTTATGTTGTGACTGGGTTTTTTTAATTCGAGTTAAATGCTTTGTTTTTAAAAAGAACCGAGCTCAAGCTGCCATGGAATTCTTACAAGAATTAAATAACGATGTCTCTGGAAGTTTTGTGGAAGAGGTATGTATGTATACACATTATTATATCTGTGCTGAAATTTTTTTAATAAGGTCCTAGAAATTTATGATTTTGAATCTTTCTTGGTGTTGGATTTGTTGCATCGTTCTAAAATATCTTAACTGTTTCTGCCATGTTTAATATGATTGTGAAATTGTTGGATTTTTTTTCTCTTGTCCTGTTTAGAGTCCAGAAAACCTTCTAGACAATGATCCTTCATTTTTCTGTAGGTTTACCATTGTGGTTGCAACTCAGCTTCCAGAAAGGTAAATTTTTATCTTGATATGTTTTTATTTTAATTTTAGATTTGCATAGTTTTATTTTCTCTATACAGTCTAGGATATAATTTTAAAAATTCCTAAATTATATAGAAGCCTTTAATTTGAATCTCTTATAAAAATCTTTCAGGATTGAAAAGGGGGAGAAAAAAGTACAGAGATATGAAACTATTTTGGATATATTAAGAGCAGTTAAACTGAACCTTGGTTATTTTTTAGTGATTAAAAACTAGTTAGAATTGATTATAGGAATTATTTGGGTATGTATACATGGATTTTAAATATTTTTCTCTATCATGGAAATGTTTAAAAAGTAAGTTTCATTAAAATTCTGCCTTACATGACAGACTAGGGTTTCATACTCCCCTAATTCAAAAAGATACACTTTCTTTTTTTTTGAGACTCAAGTTGTCGCCCTCAGTAGAGTGATGTGGCGTCACAGCTCACAGCAACCTCCAACTCTTGGGCTTAAGCGATTCTCTTGCCTCAGCCTCTTAAGTAGCTGGGACTGCAGGTACCCGCCACAACACCTGGCTATTTTTTTGTTGTTGTAATTGTCGTAGTTTTAGCTGGCTCAAATCCATGCCAGGTTCGGACCTGCCAGCCTTGGTGTATGTGGCTGGTGCCCTGCTGACTGAGCTATGGGCACCCCCCAAGATATACTTTAAGACTACAGGTTGGTGGAATAGCTTGGTTTTTAGTGTATTTTTGACCTGCTGTGTAAATGCAGTAGATGTCTCTTTGCATTTGTAACTAAGTGAGACATTTGCCTTATTTTAAGACATTTTCATATATAGCATGTTTTATGTTTGGGATATTTCCATTTGCTAACATTCTTTTTTTTTTTTCTTCAGTACGTTACTTCGTTTAGCAGATGTCCTATGGAATTCCCAAATCCCTCTTTTGATCTGTAGGACATATGGATTAGTTGGTTATATGAGGATCATAATAAAAGAACATCCAGGTAAAAGTGTTGAGCATATGGGCTTACTATTGGTTGCTTTCACTGTAGTTTTAAAAACTTGCAGATTTAGAAAGTTAAATTTTTTTGGAGACAAAGTATCATTCTCTTGCCCCAGGTAAGAGTGCCATGGCATCGGTCACAGCAACCTCAAACTCCTGAGCTCAAGTGATCTTCC
>CAUYPK010129757.1:0-29500 GCA_963574355.1 Loris lydekkerianus | reverse complement strand
CTGAGGTTAGATTTGTGGCCTAGGATGTGGTCGATTTTGGAGTATGTTCTGTGGGCTGCTGAGAAGAATGTGTATTCAGTTTTGTTGGGATGAAATGTTCTGTAGATGTCTGTTAAGTCCAGATGTTGAATGGTTGAGTTTTAATCTAAAATTTCTTTGCTTAGCTTCTTTTTGGAGGATCGATCCAGCACTGCTAAAGGGGTGTTAAAATCTCCAACTACTATGAAGCTCAGTCTAGCTGGGTACAGGATTCTGGGTTGAAAGTTATTTTGTTTTAGGAGATTAAAAGTTGACGACCATCCTCTTCTAGCTTGAAAGGTTTCAGCAGAGAGATCTGCAGTTATTCTAATATTCTTCCCCTTGTAGGTAATGGTTTTCTTTTATCTGGCAGCTTTTACAATTTTTTTCTTCATATTAACTTTAGTGAAATTGATTATGATGTGTCTGGGGGATGTCTTATTCGGGTTGATTCATGCTGGAGTTCTGATACTGTCTGCTATCTGAATTTCAGAATCTCCTGGCATGTCTGGAGATTCTCGTTCATAATCTAATGGAGAAGAGACTCTGTGCTTTGTGAAGCCACTTCGTCATTTTTGGGGATCCCTATAAGACAAATATTGGTTTTCTTTGAATTATCCCAGAGCTCTCTGAGAGAGTGGTCTGTTTTTGCTCTCTCTTCTCTTCTTCTTTGAGGGTTTGGGAGCATTAGAAAACTTTGTCTTCAATGTCGGAAATCCTTTCTTCTGCTTGCTCCATTCTGTTACCGAGGGATTGTACTGTGTTTCTCAGATCTTTGAGGGATGCAACTTCTTGTCTCAATATGTCACAATCTTTGGTCATTTGCTCTTTGAATCTGTTGAATTCTTCAGATAACTTTGGGAATTCTAATTCAATCTTATTTGCTTTCCAGATCCTGAATTCAATTTCTGACATTTTGGCTATTTGTTTGTGCATGGGGTGTTCTGCTGTGTCTGCCCCATTGATCCTTGGGGGAGTTGATCTACTCTGATTATTTATATTGCCAGAGTTTTTCTGTTGATTTTGACTCATGATTGTTTTTCACCATTGCCTCTGGCCATCCTCAGAGTTGGGGAGGTGTCTCTCCAAGATTAGACCCCAGCGGGATCACTCTATCGTTGCTGGATCTTTGTAGGGAGTGACCCTGTGTAGTTCTTCTGGAGCTGCTCTAGCTAGGGAGTTCTGGTTGTGGAAGCAGCTCTGGTGTGTGACACACCCAGATCCAGCAACGGGGCTGGGGGTGGTGCGCTCTGTTCTGGGAGTGCCTGGCACCCAGTGACTTTGGCACAGAGAGCCCAAGGCTCCAGCAGTCTTTGGCCAGAAGAAGGGCTCTGTGCAGAGGCAGGTAGGGCTCCACAGGGCATGCAGCTTCCAGAGTCACTGGCCAGATGAACGGGCTAGTGTAGAGGCTGGGAGGATGCAGGGTTGCGTGGCTCCTGAAGTTCCTGGTCAGGGAATGCGGAGGCTCGGTGGGTGTGGGTCACTTGTCGGGGGTTGCTGCACAGATCTTATGGAGGTCTGGGCGGCACCATGCCCAGGAGTTTGAGGTTACTATGAGCTGTGACATCACGGCACTCTACCCAAGGCAATAGCCCAAGGCTCCAGTGGGCCAAAACCATTTCACTCTGCCCCTAAGGATTAAGGCTGTAAGACAGCTCAGTCCCTGCCTTTAGGCTGGTCAGTCACTAGGTTACTTTGTCCCACCCGATCCTTTCTCTGGGACCCTGAGGGCGGAGCTTGCTGGGGCAGTTCTTTTACAATGGCTTTGTGTGCCCAGTTCAGTGGCTCAGTCTGGGGCCCCAGACAATGCCCTAAGTTCTCCACACTCCTCCTCAAGCTCTTCCCAAGGCAGCTCAACTGAGCGCCAAATCCAAGAATATCCAAACAGTTAACAGGTAAAGCCTTTCCGGTTTGCAGTGTCACTGCTGCTTGTATTCACGGTTGCCGGCGTGATTAGGTCGATGGAACACACGCAACCATTTGCCCATTTTCCACTGTTTTTGTCCTCCTCCTGGGGTTCAGAAGTCCCTTGCTGGCTCCCTGTAACCTCAAAGGGGCCAGAGATGCCTGGAATCTTGTCTCCCCAGACTCGCCATGCCCAGTTGCAGGGAAGCTGTTACTCCTAAGTTTTTTAGTTGTTATTGTGATTATGATATTTTCTTGTTACATTTTTTAACAGTAGTTATATAAGAACAATTATGAGTTTTTGGCTGTTTATTTTCCAAGACAGATTCTGCATGTTAAGTTCTCTGCTCTAAAAATTTTTATATTATTTTCAAATATTAATGACAGTTTTTCATCCATTTTGTTAGGTGAACATCTTATTTCTTCTTCTTTTCTTATTGCCTTGGTAAAAGCTTCCATAATATTATATGACAGTGCTGATATTTTAATTTTTGACTTGTCTTGAAGAAGATGTTAAAGTCCTTTTATTCCTGTTTTATCAAGTGTGATTTTAAAAATCAGAAATGAACATTGGAATTTTATCAATTGCATTTGATAAATTTTTTTTTTTTGGCCAGGGCTGGGTTTGAACCCGCCACCTCAGGCATATGGGGCTGGTGCCCTACTCCTTTGAGCCACAGGCACCATCCCACATTTGATAAATTTTAAAAATAAATTTCCTATATGAGTCCATCATAGCATTCTTAGAATCAAGCATACTTCATTATGAATATTTTAAAAGACATATTGCTGAATTTAGGTTTTTAGTATTTTACTTAGTATTTTGAATCTATATTCATGAATTATATTTGTGAATAGCTTTTTTGCCCTGAGCTATTATTGCCAGATTTTGATATCAGGTTCATGTTAGCTTTATATAATTAACTGGGATACTTTCTGTTGTTTTCCATGCTCTAAACAGTTTATATGCCATAGGAATATTCTTCGATATTTGGAAACAATTTAGTTTTGTGTTTGCAACTAACTTCTTTATAGAGTTAATTTTTAGACATCTTAAAAAAAAACTTTTTGTTTTGAAATAATTTTAGACTTATAGAAAACTTAAAACAATGGTCTAGGTTAAGTATCGCTTTTCTAAAATTCTGGGCATTGAAGTGTTTTGAATTTCGGATCTTTTCAGGATTTTGGAATATTTACGTATAGTGAGGTATCTTGGGGATGAGAGTGAAGTTTAAACATGAAATTCACTTACGTTTCATCCCCACCTTATACACATACCCTGGAGATAGTTTTATTTTTCCCGTGGGGATGTTGAATAATCCATGCACTGTGCACCTGAGTTTTAACTCATCATGTGAGGTGAGGTTTGTAATTTTCCACCGTGGTTTCATGTTGTCACTCAAAAAGTTTCAGATTTTGGAAATCTGATATATGGATTAGGGATGCTCAGACTGTCTAGAGATTTCATGTGTAGTCAGGTGTCACTTAACCACGGGGACGCATTTTGAGAAATGAGTCATCGGTCAATTTTGTCATTTGTGAACACTCTGGATATACTCACACAAACCTGGATTGTCTAGGCTGTATGGCACAGCCTCCTACTCCTGGATTGCAAACTCATACAGCATTGATTGTACTGAATACTGTAGGCAGCTATAACACAATGTCAAGTGTTTGGGTATCTAACCATATCTGAACATAGAAGAGGTGAAAATGCAATTATAATCTTAAGAGATCACTGCTGTATGGGTGGTTCATCACTGACTGAAATATCATTATGAAGTGCATGACAGTGTTTATCAAGCTTCCTCTACTGTTAACAACTTAAATAACCATAGTACAATTACCAAATAAGAAAACTAACGTTGGCACATGCTGTTAACTAAACTATAGGCCTGTTTGAAATTTACTTTTCCTCCCAATGTTCTTTTTTTGGTTCCAAGATCCAGTCCAGGATCCCACCCTGCATTTATTTGTTGTGTCTCCTTAATCTGTACTGATCTGTGAAAGCTCTTTACTCTTCCATGCCTTCAGCACTTTTGAGGAGTCTATTATTTTGTAGAATGCTTTTCAATTTGGATTTATTTAGTATTACCCCATGATAAGATTCAGTTTATGCATTTTGGCAAGAATACCAAAAAAGTGATATTGTGTTCTGCTCAGAGTATTGTACTAGTGCTTAGGAAGTTTTATCTATATAGCCAGATTACTCACACATGTAATCCTAGCACTTTGCAAACCAGTGCAGGAGGATTGCTTGAGGTCTGGTGTTTGAGACCAGCCTGAGCAAGAGTGAGACCCTGTCTCAAAAAATAAGTTATATCTATAGGACTTATTGCTGGTGATGGTTAGGCAACTTTTAAAAACTTGCTTTTAGTTTTTCTGCTTCTTGACAATTGCACATAGTTATACAAAGTGCTTTTATAAAGTATATTTGGTGTTTCTAATTAGATTCTCTTTATTTCACCTTTTATATCATGCTTGTCTGGTGTTGGTCTGTCTCAGAGTCTGTGCCATGTCTCAGAGTCTAAGAGCTAAGGGGTAAGAGCCTAAATGCTGGCAACGTGACTTAACCTTGCCCTCCCTTCCTTTAGTTTCATCTAATGATAATAATATTACTTACCTTATGGCATCAGGCTGAAGAACAAATGAGGAGATGTATGTAAAATACCTAGCAAACTTCTTGGAATGTAATAACTATTTAATAAACATTAGCTACATTTATTGTTAGTCTTAGTTTACTTTGACCATTGCATATCATACTTTAAAAATTATAAGTTAAGCTTTTACATTTTTCTGTGGTGGTAGTTTTATAGATAGATTTAGAGGCATACATTCAGTTCCCAAATTAGTCAGTGTTAATTTACTGCATCCCGAGGACCTGTGTGCATGAGAAATTGTGTTTGCATGCACATAACCCAGACATCCAATAATAGTGATTTGAACAAATGTAGAGGGTTATTCTTTTACCTGAAAGGAGTTCAGAGATGAGGAGTCTGGGGCAGGGATGGTGGTTGCATAATGTCATCAGGGATCCAAGCTTCTGTTTTCCTGTTCTCTCAGTCTTAGGAGTCCATTCTTGAGATCAAAGATGGTGGCTAGGGCTTAATTTTAGCAAGATGAAAGGAAAAGACAACAGGCAAAAACAGGTTTTCCCAGTGGACAAGGTTCTTTTTTTTTGTTTAAAAACATTTTTTTTTTTTTTTTTCAGATTAATATAAGGGTTCATACAATTAGGTTACGTTGTTTACATTTGTTAGGTAAAGTTCAAATTGTACTTGTTCCTTTCACCCAGGAGGTGTGCCATATACCTTTACACTGTGCCTATTAGGTGAAAGCTTACCAATCCCTTTTCTCCTTCCCCCTCCACCCTTCTTGAATTTAATTGTGTTTTTCTCGTCCTTGGGCAAGTAGTTGTTCATCTACTAGTTTCATATTAGTATTGAGTAAGTTGGATGCTTGCTTTTTCATTCTTATGATAATTTACTTATGAGAATGTTCTCCAAATACATCCAGGTAAATACGAAAGATGTAAAGTCTCCATCTTTTTAACAGCTGAATAGTATTCCCTTGTATACATATACCACAGTTTATTTGTCCATTCATGAGTTGGTGGGAACTTGGGTTGTTTCCACATTTTGGCAATTGTAAATTGAGCTGCGATAAAAATTCTAGAGCAAATGTCCTTATGGTAACGTGATTTTTTTTTTCTTCTGGGTGGATACCTAGTAATGGGATTGTGGGATCAAATGGAAGCTACTTTTCTCTTCCATTCTGAAGGTTGTCTATTTGCTTTGATTGTCAAGTCCTTAGCTGTGCAAGGTGTATTTTGAAAGAATTTCCTGGAAGCTAGACTCACTAATTTCTGGTTATGTATCATTGGCTATCCCTAACTGCCAAAGAGGTCAAGAAAATGTGTGTGTTTCAACTGGAATCCTAAATCAGTTTAGGAATCTGTTACTAAGGGATGAAGGGAGAGATGATGTACAGAGACAACTGTCCTTGTCTTTCATAGACCCTGAAGCACCTTCCTCTTTGGAATAGACGCAGGAAACAGCATCATTCGGTGAGCTGAGTGACTAGCCCAGGTATACATCAAACCAGGTCTATACAAGTAATTTTTTTTGCCCTAATAATTAGATATATATTCACAGAAAGTGCTTCACCATCCACCACTCCCTGGGCCAAACCCTATATTTGTTCTAGAAAAAGCCCTCTGTTTTTATCACTATTCATTTGAGAGTGGATTTACTGGATACTGTGTCCATTTTCACAAATGGTTAGATTGTTTGGTCTTGATGAGCACTCAAAAAAAATTCTCAGATTTGCCCAAGTTATATGATTATAGGAATTCAATCAGTAGTATATGATGGGGGCATTCAAGTGATCGAAAATAAGATGTAAAAGACAGGTTTAAAAACATCTAGAGAGAAAAGAAAAACATCTTTTTCTTTTGAGATGACATTTATTGCCTTCTAGAATTTTTAAAAGCATCTAGTGGCATTTATTTCTCTTGGCCATATCTTCTTAGCATGTAAGTTAGGTGGCAAGGTATTCTGCCTGGACAGTTAAGATTAATTGTAGAGCCTTCTTGCCTTCCTGAGAATTTAGAGGGCACTAATTAAAGTGGAGATAAAAGGATAGTAGAGATTGGTGGTGTGCACAATTTGGCTGAAAGTGAAAAAAATAACCAAAAGACTGGGGAGGGATTTTGTTATAAAAAATGGTACATGCACATTAAAGTCAATTTAGAACATAGAGAAAAGAAAAAGAATTCTCACATAATCCTTCAATTGTGATATTTGTAGAACAACATTTTGGCACTTCCCCTTTCCATACTTTTTTCCCTGCTACTTTTGTTTTTGACGTTTTTGTCATTCACTGCATACACAGTTGTTTTAAATCTTGGAACACCTCAAACTCTGAGGAGGTGAACCCAGGTGCGGTAGGGTGCCAGCATCTGGATCTGGCTTGCACTGGGCCCTTGTTCTTATTACTTGTCAGCTGGCTGACCTGGAGAACATTGATCTCCTTGAGCCTCATTTTCTTCATCTCTGTGATAGGGAGTGCACTTAAATCTCTTCCACAGAGTTATGAGAATTAAAGAATGAAATGGTGTGAGCAAAGTGGCCCTACAGAGTCATTTGCAGAGGCATCACCCAGGAGGGCCCTGTTGTCAATGACAGCTGTCTGCACCAGCCCCACGATGGAAGCTTGTAACAGTGGGCCACTTAGAGAGGGCAAAGGAGCCAAGGAGGGCAGTGCTTTTCTCGTACGTAAATGGCCACCAGAGCTGAAGAGCCACACTGCATGGGTCTAGCCCAGGTGAATGCCATGCATTAATTTCTCAGGTAGATTCTTAGTTTTTCCTTCGGGCCACATATATTGAAAGCTTACTACGTGCTAGGCCCCTGGTAAGCACTGGGGGCCATGGCACAGGTACCCCAACGTGGTGCCAGCTCCCAGCCAATAGGTTTGCTGAGCTGACTACCTCCTTTTTCACAAATATTCTGTATCCTCTGCATCTTAGTGTGAGTGTTTAATATGACACTAGTACCTACTAGTCCTTTGAAAGTTCTTTCCTCGAGTTCACCAATAACCTCACTTCCAACTCCATCAGCCTTATCTGGGACTGTGCCTCCACACCACTAAAGCAGGGCTGCCCAGTGGAACCTTCTGTGGTGATGACTGTGTTCTATTCTGTGCTGACAAGTAGGGTAGCCAGCCACTAGCCACATGTGGCTATCATGTGCTTGAATGTGGCGACTGTGACTAAAGAACCGAATTTTAAATTCTGATTAATACAAACTGAATTTGTCACACACATGGCCAGGGCCTCCTCTGTGAGATGGCACAGCTCTAGGGCACTCAGTCTAGTTCCTATGCATCTCCTTCTGGTAACCCTGTGCTCTTAGCTTTGGTGACACAGCATTCTTCTGGTTCTCTGTTAGCTCTTCTCTGTCTCCCCTCACTCCTTTTCCCCACTAAAAATAGCACCCCCAAAACATCTGGGCTCCACCCCCCCCTTTCTGCACTCTTGGATCCAGTTAGGGAGCCCCTGGTCCTAACTGCGACTGTGTGGAAATGACCCCCAGCACTGTCACTAACCCTCACATATCTTTCTGGCTTCAGACACTATTTCCAACTCCAGCCCGGTGTCGTCATTTGGGCATTCTGCCATGGCCTTGGATTGACCATAGCCCTAATCCTCATTCCCATGTCCCCTTTCCCCTTGTTATCCTCTGTGACATGCCCCACTCTCTGTTGTCCCTCACTCACTTCAGTCTTGAGATAGTTTTTGCATAGCTCTCTGCTTTCATTCTCAAGGGCTATATACTTCTTACAATTACAAAAGTAGTAAATTCTTTTTTATTGAAAGTTTACTATGTAAAGGAAGTGCAAAAGGGAATAAAAAAAGAGAAACTGCAAGAGAAACCTTTCTCCTAATTCTGACCACCCAGAGAACCCTTTTAAATTTTTTGGGTGTGTGACTTCCTACGTATAACCTCTCGTAACCTCTTGCCTAGTTTACTGTGGCTGTGAGTGCTCAGCGTCTCCCCACGTCTCCCCATCCTAGTCCACTGTTTCTCAAGGCCTGATTCTCATCATGTCACTCTTCTATTCTGCTCATAAATCTCCAGAGGCACCCAGTTGTCTAGTGAATTTAATTTGTCCCCACCGATGGGACGTCATGCCAAGCTGACCTCTGCCTTCCTGGTGTTCAACAGCCTCAATATGGGGGATATTCCTGACATATCATCATAAGAAAAGCCACTAAAGCAGGAAGTCATAGTCCTGGTTGTGGTTGTGAATAGATACTTACTTTGCCTGGCTTATCCTTTGTTAGGAATTGTTGTTTCCGTCCTCCTCTTCTAGAAAACAAAACTCCCAAGTCACTACCTTTTAGACCGCGTTGGACAAACTCACTGAGCAGGATTTCACTTCTTTCTGAATTAAAGAAAAATATGTTTTTCTCATTTCAGTAACTGGGATAGTTGCTATTTCTAGTTCTATGTGTGTTTTCTAATTACACAGCACGAAAGCCTAGAGGGTTAAGTGTTTCCCTTCTTATTTCCTGGCGAGAACTCTTTCCCAGAGCTTGGAAACTACGACCCTCTATGCAAGAGACATCACTCCTTCTGAGTCTTGATACCTCAAGCAATTAAAATTGAATCAATAAATATTGATTGCATGCCTGTAAGCAGTGGGTTCCTCCACAGGTGAAGAGTTCCTGGGCATTCTTAGAATTTGGGGTCTTCCTGGCAAAGGAATTGGCCCCTTGACAAAGGCCAGGCCATCATGTCTTGTTAGCCACACACCCAGCTGTGTTCACCTGCCTGGTGGCAGTGGCGCCCAGCTTGCTGGCTCTCTGAGTGTGGGTGTGACTCTGCGTAGGCTGTGGCCTCCTCTGTGTCTGGGAGGTTTCATGGATGAGGAGGAGGATTTTGTTCAGAGTTCTGCTTGGTGATATGAAATTTAATCTTGTGCTCATCGAGCTCGGATCCAGTCCTTAATGAATTCTGGCCTCACCTGTGTCTTATTTATCTTTAAGCAGCTCCTGGCAGATAGTAAGCAATTAATACATGCTTGCTATTATTAGGGTTGTGATCATACAGATGCCTCCACAAACACATTCTTTATCTCTGTCTTTCTTTTCTTAGGTTCCAGCTCCAGCTGCCTACTGGGTATTGTGCATCTTTGCCCCTTGGCCAGTGCTGTGTGCTCTGCCAAGCACACCTTTCCCTCCTCCTGCGCTCCTGTTAAAATCCCAGCCTCCTGTGTAGGACCCAGCTGGCGCTCATGGCTTCTTCCTCTATACTCAGCATTGTTTCCTTGTGCTCCCCTCCCTCGATGGGAAGCCGTCATCCTATCCTGTAATAACCTCAGTTGTTTACATGTCTGACTTTCAGTCTGTCTCTGGAATGTGGTGGAAATTGCTCAGACATTCATAATGCCCAACACGGCCATCTCAGAACCTTGCATGTAATACGTAGATCACACATGTTTGTCTGATTCAAGCTGTGATAGAAATCCTAAAGCCACCAAGTCTTTGTTGAACTTCTGGAAGAGTAGAGCATGTGCTGCGGAGTCCTGGCCACACGCCCCAGGGACATCCTCTGCTATGGACGGGAGCTTGAGACAAATGAATGATTTGGGTGCTGGACTCCAGCAGGTTGAATACCTTGTTGTATTTTCAGAGATCTCCAGGAATCATAGTAATAAATGAAAGAAAACATTCCAGCTTATTGTCAATTAGAGGTCCACCTTGCCTTTGGAGGCTCTATAGGTCACGTATTTTCTCAAAAATGAAATAATAAAGAGAAGAATAATTATTCTTATGCGTGTAATTTGCCTTTGCTTTTGTGCAAGGGAGATCAGTGAAGCAGCAGGCTACACAGCTTCTTAGTGCCCCAGTTTCCCCATCTGTAAAAGAGAGGGGACGGTAGTGCCCAAACCATGAGTATTAAATATATTTATACATACCAAGTGCTAAACAAATAGAGCTTTTATTATGATATATGTACTTAATAAATTTTAGCAATTTTCTTTTATTAAAACAAAATCGATAAATGATGGATATTTTCCTGTAAGTGATTTTTATGACGTTGCTGGTGCTAGAGAGATACAAATGTTCAAATCTAAGCTACCTTTCACTCTGAAGGGATTCAGGAGATATCAACAAATTCAAACTTTTTTCTTTTCTTGGTGCCAACTCCATCATGTGTGTGCAGGTCTGGGTTCTGTATCACTGTGACCTGCTGTCCTGTACTTACATAACATCAGGTTTATTATGCCACACTGGTATATTATTTATTTTGTCTCTGTAGTTGATGGTAGGTATTAGAAAAATAAGTATAATGGAAAGGAATAAAAACTTACTGCTTGTTCCTGCAATGGCGCATATCTGAGAGGCTGAAATTCGCAGTTACGTGGTTATTCTGAGCACATGTCCAAAGGGCCTTCTTCTCCTTTAATGGTCTTGACATTGTCCCATTATACCCAAGTGCAAAACTATGACAATACGTCTTGCCCTGGCTGCCAAAAGTAACATGAGGGACACATCATAGTTGTAAAGGGAGAATGGCCTCTTTATGGTGGCTGGCTTGGAATTATAAATATTTTTATTTCTTCTGTAGGAGATGGCTCGTGGAAGAGAGGAGACAAACATGACTTTGAAGCTAAGCAGGCATACTCGTCCCTTCAAACAGTCACCCTACTGAGGACAGTGAAACCTGAGTTTGAGAAGTTTTCCATGGAAGTGAAAAGTTCTGTTGAGAAACAAGGACTCAATGAGGAAGATTACGTAAGTCCTTGATTATGAGCCTAGACCTTCAGTATCCTGAAAAACAGTCTTTTAATTAAATCAGAGGTGACAGAGTGTCCCATTCGGAACCATTCAAAAATTCCTAGGTTTAGGACTGAATGTCACTGCTGCCTTCTCTCTCTCTCTCTCTCTCTCTCTCTGTGTTTTTCTGGCCAGTTGTCCTCCCTCCTTACCCCACCATACCCTGGCACCCCCACCCTTCACATACACTTTTTCAACGGCTACAGGAAGGAAAATGGCTTTTTGTGGGAACTTGTGCTAATGCTGAGCAGAATGTCTGCAGACTTCCATCACGTATTTGACTTAGGAGGGCTTTAGGGGAGAGGGTGAATGAAGGCATGCCGAGGTTTTGCATACCTAATTTTTCCAAAGCTGGGTGGTAGAAGATGTTTGGGGTTTTAGGAGATGGTTTCTTTTGGCACCCTGTCTTAGCTTATGGCCAGTCTGCTCTGCTTCTCTCCAGTATGGACGGAGTTGTCCTCTCCTTCTGCTGGAAGCTGCTTCCTACACAGGTACTTCAGGGCTTCCCACTCTAAGTGTTGTTGTGACTGGGGCATCTTCTAAGAGTGGACTGGAGTCGGAAGCTCAGATCAGGCTAAGGACGAAGCTGAGGGGCTCATCTTAGAGGTGGGGACTGACCACACTTCATTTGGTGCTATCATTTCAGCTGCCTCTGGCACACTTTACTGTGTGGCCATTGTGTCACTGCTGCAAATGCTTTCTCAGAGCAGAGAGAACCGTAGGGTTGGTGGGCTGGAAAACGAAAAAAAATTCCATTCCTTCCATATGGCTGAACAGTCCTGCCCAAGGCGGATAATGATCAACTCATGAGAGATGTTCACTTCCAAACAGGAGAACTCCTGATTCATTCACTTGAAGTGCCACCAAGTACTGGCATCAGCCTCAGACAGACCTGCGTTCAGAACCTGGATCTAGCGCTTCTGAGCTGTGTGATCTTGAAAAAATCGCTCAGTCTCCCTGATCCAAAGTTCTCTTTCCTGTTGGGAGAATGACAGATAATTTTTTCTAAAGCATTTAGCCTGTCCCTGTCAAAAAGTTCAAAGTAAATAAATATTGATTAAATATTGATTAAATGTTGAAATTATAATACTGATGTTTTGAGTTATCTTTCGTTCTTTTGTTACCTGTCTTTATAGGAATTTGCTATCAAATGATGTACAAAAGGTCTTATAAACATATTTATGAATGTTTTAAATGTTATGTATAGATTATACACACATCGTTAAAATAACATTTGACTTTCTAAATCAGTGCCGTTTAGTAGATGAATATAATATGAGTCACAAATGTGAGCCGCCTATATATTTAAAAAATTCCTGGGTGTCACCTGTGGCTCAAAGGAGTAAGGCACCAGCCCCATATGCCGGAGGTGGTGGGTTTGTGTGTTCAAACCCAGCCCTGGACAAAAACTGCAAAAAAAAAAAAGAAAAAAAAATTCCTATTACACACAGAAGTAAAAGAAAAACCAGGCGAGATTAATTTTAATAGTATATTATATTTAACTCAAAACATCAGTATTATAATTTCAACATTTAATCAATATGAAAATTACTTATGAGGCTTTATATCCTTTTTATGGTACAAAGTCTTTGAAATCTAGTCTAATTTTTTTTTTCATCCAACAAGAAAATATATGGAATGCTTCACGAATTTGCGTGTCCTCCTTGCACAGGTGCCATGCTAATCTTCTCTGTATCGTTCCAATTTTAGTAGACGTGCTGCCAAAGCAAGCACTAATTTTTTTTTTTTTTTTTTTACAGTTTTTGGCTGGGACTGGGTTTGAACCCGCCACCTCTGGCATATGGGGCTGGCACCCTACTCCTTTGAGTCATAGGCGCTGCCTGAAATCTAGTCTAATTTTATACTTACTGTATTTTGAGCCCTTATTCAGGTACTTGGTAGCCATGTGTGACTAGCAGTTACCATATTGGACAGTGTGCTCCAGAAGTAGTATTTCTGCAACAGAGACCAAGTCTGAGGAGATGTTGCTAGATAGTCTTACATTATCCAAATGCTTTGCCGCAGGGATGTGAAGGAACACAAAGGGTATTGAATTTCCTTCAGTAGTGCTGTCAAAGGTGACCTGTACCAATATTGAAAATGTTAAGCACTTTTGTATATGCTACTGTATGTTATTTTACTTTGTTAGACTTTTATTAATTGTGTGGTTTAAAAACTTAACAATGGTGCTTATTTTGTCTGGCATTTTCCCTGAGGTTGTTGAAAGCTTAACTATTTTAGCATATGCTGTCCAACATAATGACACTCGTTGGTAAAAGTTGGCATCCCAATACACTACTGGGGGATTCTTCTTGGTCAGCAGTTTTTCTGTGTTCAGAATAGTAAGTCTTATTTTAATGGTAGTCTATGCAAAATCTCACTGGGAAAGTATACCTGCTACAAAGATTCATAATAACCTTCCAGACCAAATAGCAGTGCTTTAGAGATTATTTGTGGCTGTAGATTTCAATATTGCTTTTTGCCAATGGTGAGACTATTAAAACTGACTCTAAAAATAAATAAGTAAAATAATTTTAAAAAGTGTCCTTAAGTATGCACACTTAATTGAATTTAAGTTTTGAGTATATTAAATTAAGATTAAGTATAATTCATTAAATTGCAACTATTAATGGCTCTGACTAGGATCCCAATATAGCATTAAATATTAAGCAGTGATAGTGGGCACATTAGTTTTAAAATGAAGAGCATACATCATTTCATATCTGTTCATATCGCCACTTAAGCATGATGTTTACTGTGTGGTTTGGGGGGGAGTTTTTATTAGATCGTGGAAATTGGATTTTATTCCTTATAGTGAAGTTTTATTTATTTATTTAGGCAAAATTATACCTTTTATTAGGATAATTGAAACAAAAATATCACAACAAGCATCAAGGTTTGTTTAATGTAGGCTAAAGAAAGGCTTTGGACATAGGTCTTTGTTTTAGGCAATCTACATCGTCTGCTGTCACTGATTCTATTTCATATCTGTGAATATCACATCCATCTCATTACATTTTCAGCATCCTGGAAAGGTTATGATCTTCTGAAAATGCAAAAATTTGAAACTTTAAAATTTTTATGGGCTATGCTAACACATAAAGAGGATGGAATAGCAATGATGTTTTTAGTAAAATTAATGTTTTGTGTGTTTAGTTTATGCGTATTTCAAATGTTGATGGATGATGGCAGCCACTGTTTCTTTCTGCTCTCTTGCCTTCTCTTCTGTGTCTGTGGCACTTTTATGTCACAGACAAAATAGTAGGTATACTATTATGCTTATTATTTTTGTTATTATTGAATCCCAATGTCATTGAATCCACCCCACGTCCTGTATGGTGGTGGAAACTGAGGCTTGGGGAGGGCTAGCAGGCATGATCAATATATGGGAGTCAGGGCCACAAGACAGGTGGGTGATAGCATCCGGGCTGGAGCCTTGTTAGGTACACAGAGCAAAACCTTCTGTTTTACTGGCTCTGTGGGAGATGGTGTTGGGGGAGAGGAGTGGGATACTGAAGACCACCCTGAGGTCCTCAGAAATCTAAGGTTAGAAGTAAAGCCCCACTGGAGAGGTGCTCAAGCATGGGTGGAGCTCCAGGCCTGGCTCTGCGAAGTCGCTGCCAAGTGCCGGTCTGGCCTTCTCTGGACTTTTTTATTGGGCTGCCCATGTGGGCAGTGGTTCTCACTCAGGGCATGTTGATGGAGGTGCTTGGCCTCTGCTACCCGAATGGCTCCAATTCCAGAGTGCTGGTATTTGGTTTTAGAATGCGCTGTGTGCTGGCCAAGCCCAGATTAGTTTCATCTTCTGACTCCTGGGTCCGTGACTTTCTTTTTCCACTACATCAGTCTGACCTTTGTGACAACAATGTGCTCCACAAGGGGCAAACCCATGACCTGAGGATTACGTGTCTCTGTTGCCACAAGTGAGCCTGGCAGGTGCTCCGGCTGGAGTATTTCCTTCCTTGCCCTGCACCTCACCTGCCCAGATCCACACTTCCCAGATGTAACCAGATGCTGTCATGTGAACGGCTCAGGGGGCGTGGCTGTGAGCTTTATCCTCACAGTGGGTGGTGGGATCCTCATACCCTAAAAATACTTGAGCAGGTATATAAATAACCATGGCTATGAGCTCTGGGGGCCCACAAGAGCTCTATTTCTGTGCCATTCTGCACATAAGACACCAGCACCTTCGTGTAAAGTGCTTTGACACGCTGGTGGTGTCACTGAAATCAGGATATTTTATCTTGTAGCAGAGAAATGTAGCACATATGTGAAAGTATCTATTTCTAGAGAAATGAAATCAAAGTGGATTCACTTAGTAGGAGGCTTCTTTCAAATTCATCCATGTTTTCACGAGCTCTTTAAGTGGATGAGGGTTTCTTAACTTAGGGTACATTAACTCTTTATATTTATGTATAAGATTTTGTAAATACAGGTGTATACTTTTGGAGAGAAGGGTCAGTACTTACCATCTGATTCTTAATGAGGTCAGGGTAGTGCAAAGCTAAGAATCACTGAACTAGCTAGACCCTGGCTGGTCAGTGTACCATTTGCTTAGTTACTGTCCTGAGCCCTGTTTATTCACATGGATAGGGCACTACATGGTTGCATTGAAAAATCACTCCCTTGGAAGAAAATACAGAAATGGGCCTAATATTACATTCAAAAACCATTATTTTTCTTTCTGAGATGAGATATTTATTCATTTGTTCATTCATTTATTCTGGACTAGGGAGACAGTTCAGTCTTTCTAATTCTCGTATCTTTGCATTATGCTTTAAAAGGTAGACTTAAATTTTTCCTTCTGCTATTTCTCAAGTTAGTCTGAGCCAACTTTGGAGACACTTTTTCCCTTCTGGCAGTCTTTCTGGCTTCTCTGCCCTGTAAATCCCACACTTGGCCGTGACCCATCTCCCTATTGTGTTTGGCACTTTTGAGACCCATTCACTGGTGAGCCTTTAACAGTTGATTCAGCCCTGGGGTAAAGCTCACCTTCTTTCCCTGATATTTTTATTGGTTAAATCAAAATGATACATGACTTTTTAGACTGAAAAAGCCCACTACAATGAATGAAAAAAGAACCTATATTGAGTAAAAAACCAAATGCATAGATAGTACTAAGGAGTTATAGACAAACATGAGCCTCCCGCTCTGTTCTTTTCTACCCCTGATTCCCAATCCTTAGAAGCAATCGTCATTAATGTTTTATCTCCTTTTCTGTGGCTTCCACCCATATTTCTAAAGTAGATTGTACATATTGCTGTTTTTAATATTATCTCTTGATTTCCTAAAATGGAAAAAGATTTAGAACTTTTATATATTTTTTTCTGCCAATACTTCCCTTTACACGTCCAGGGGTCCTCAAACTTTTAAAACAGGGGCCAGTTCACTGTCCCTCAGACTGTTGGAGGGACGGACTATAGTTAAAAAAAAACAAACAAACTATGAACAAATTCCTATGCACACTAAACATATCTTATTTTGAAGTAAAAAAAATAAAACGGGAACAAACACAATCACACCGCCTCATGTGGCCCGCGGGCCATAGTTTGAGGACCCCTGTGAATAGTTTCTATTTAAAAATACTTTCATGAAATAAAATTTGAAGAAAAGCTAAAAATGTATTCAAGCTTTTGTTATTGTGACTATAGAAATATTTACAGTAGAACCATATAGTGTTCTGTGATTATGTATCTTTCCTATGCAGCTTTTTGTTTTCTCTGGTGTTAATAATTGCCTTCCCCCTGAGTAGCTGGGACTATAGGAATGTGCCACCATGCCCAGCTAATTTTTTCCTCATTTTTTGTAGAGACAGGGTGTCGCTCTTGTTCAGGCTGGTTTTGAACTTCTGGTCTCAAACAATACTTTTGACTCAGCCTCTCAGAGTTTTAGGATTATAGGTGTGAACTACTGTGCCCAGCCTTTCCTGAGTATTTTATTTGTTTCCATGTAGTTCTATTTCATTTTCATTTTCTCAAACATTTTAGATGATGATGTTATTTTTTGAGCCCTTCCTGCTCCAGTCTAGAATAATTTCATCCTTCAGTATCAAATTGAAAATGTCCTTCATTTCCTCTGTTCAATATCCTCTGTTATGTCTTCAATGTCCTCTCTTATGTTGTTACCATTTTCTTTGATATCAGATATCCTTCTTTTTTAAATTTCACCTTAGTTTTGCAGGAGAAAAAGGGCATGAGTGCAAAATCTTTTGATACTTCGAGAATTAGGAAATACACTGTTTCATTCTTATATTTAATTGACAGCATAGCTGGGTATAAAACTTTAGTTTGACTATTGTTTTCCCTCAAAATTTTGATGCCATTGCTCTATTGTTTTGTGGCTTTTGGTGTTATCATTCTGAATTTTCTTTTTACATTTTTCATGATTTCTTTTTCTTTATCTCTAGAAGCTTTTAGTATTTTCTCTGTATTGTTGATTGTATAAGGATCTAATCAGGAAAATAGACCCTATGCCAGTTAATTCTACAAGAATTGAATAGGGGGATCAACTTTAAAGTGTAGAAAGAGCTGAGATGCTAAATGGAAGAGTAAGAAAAGTCAGAGATTAGCAAGAGCAAAAAGCCATTACCACCCCTAGAGCTGGAAGGTCCAGGGAAGAGACAGTTTTCCCAGGATTTAGAAGTTAGGGCTGCCCATGGGAGCTAGAAGCACAGAGTAAATGCAGCTGCTTCTAGAAATGCTAGCCAAGGCACCAACTGGGAGTGAGCCATACCCTGGTTTTAACTTTACTTTTGGCTCTAGTCTCCCACCAGTGCTTCTTGTTGGCTGAACCAACCAGAAGTCAGCTGATAGGGATATGTACCTGGAGGAGTCATCCTCCTACGATACAGAGAAGGGCAAATGAAAAGAGGGGAATGAATTAGAGATGAAATAGGCAGATGATTGGGCTCATTGATGTCCTGAACTTTCACAATGATGTATCTTGGGGTGGGTGTATTTATATCTTTGTGCTGAGAACTTTTTGTTTGATTTTTCTGGAACTTTGAAAATTGGATGTTGCTCCTTCTCAGTTGGTCCTTTAATTTTCTCCCCTATTTTCCAACTCTTCTTTTTTCTTTTACTTTCTTAGAGATTGCCTCTGGTTTCTCTTCCAACTTGTCTACTGAATTTTTAATTTCTGCTGTCGTATTTTTAATTCCCAAGAGCTCTCTCTTGTTCTTGGGATGCCCCTCCTTTCAAAAATAGTGCTTTGATTTTGTTCCCTGAATATAAGACTTTGTCTTTCTGAGCACACCTGTTTATCAGTTCTGTAATTCACTTTACTTCACATTTTATCTAAAGTAGACATTTATTTTATAATTGGTACCAATCCTAATTTAATAAGTAGAATGTAGACTAAGGGTACCTAAAACTAAATTGCTTCTTACAACTGTAGGTATGTTATCTTATATTTGTTATTTAAAAAATTTTCTTTTACTTACTGCATTGCCTATTTTTTTTTGAGTTCAATGTTTTCTATTAGTTTTCACTACTTTCTCTTTGATACTATAACATTTTCTTAGTTTTTTATAATTCTTAGCTGTCTATTTATATTTAAGCATGAGCCATTTTAAACATTTCCAGAAACACTATATATATAAGCAGAACTTGTCTAGTGGTGGACTTTCCTGTAGGAAAATCAGGTATCAAACTTGCTTTTCCAAAGCGTTATTCCAATGTGATTATTTGGAAGTTGATTATCTCAGGCTAGTCAGTTTCACTAATGAATTCTCCTCCAACTCCCTTCTTGAGGATTGTGAGGCTACCCTCCATTCTTGGATCCTAGAGAGAGTGGGTCTTACTCTTAGGACTTCATAGTTATTCTTGAACCTAATTTTCAGTTTTATGCTTTGCCCAATCTCCAACTGTGCCTGGTATCCTTGTTCAGATCTTCTTTGCTTCACAATCTTTAGATAATAAAACTCCTATCTTCTGTCTGATTGAGAAAGGGAGGTTCCTTCTCTGTGTAAGGTTGGGGAGAGTACTGGACTCAATTTTAAGGTTAAAAAATGGAATATTTACATAAAAATAATAATTTTTGTTATACAGACCTTCAACTCATCCGACTATTTTTAGCCCCACTGCCTCCCACTTTCTGAGGCAATTAGTGTCTCCAATTCTTGAGCCTCTGAACTGGCATAGCTTTGCTTCTTGTTAGTGCTCCCTGCCACTCTTTCTTTCTATGTTTTAGTTTTTTTTTTTTAAATTTATTATTTTTATTGTTAAATCATAGCTGTGTAGATTAGTGAAGTCAAGGGGTACAATGTGCTGCTTTCATATACAATCTGAAGTATTCTCATCAAACTGTTCAGCGTAGTCTTCATGGCATTTTCTTAGTTACTGTATGTAGGCATTTGTATTCTGCATTTAGTAAGTTTCGCCTGTATCCATTCTCAGATGCACCATAGATGTGACCCCACCCCTTACCCTCCCTTCACCCTAACCTCCCCCCTCCCTTCCTCTTCCTTGGTCCTTTCCCCATAGTCTTGTGCTATTGTTGGGCTATAGCCTTCATGTGAAAGCTATAGTTTAGCTTCATAGTAGGGCTGAGTACATTGGATACTTTTTCTTCCATTCCTGAGATACTTTGCTAAGAAGAATATGTTCCAGCTCCATCCATGTCAGCATGGAAGAGGTAAAGTCTCCATCTTTCTTTAAGGCTGCATAATATTCCATGGTATACATGTACCACAATTTGCTAGTCTGTTTGTAGGTCGTTGGGCACTTGGGCTTCTTTTATGACTTAGCAATTATGAATTGGGCTGCAATAAACATTCTGGTACAGATGTCTTTGTTACCATATATACTCGAGTATAAGCCAAGTTTTTTCGGCACAAAATTTGTGCCGAAAAACCCAAACTCGGCACAAATTTTGTGCCAAAAAAAACTCGGCTTATACTCAAGTATATACGGTATATTGTGATTTTTGGTCTTCTGATTTTAGACAAAATTTATGGTTAGTCAACACTTCACTGGGTGCACAGAGGTTCCTGGGTCCTTGACCAAGAGTACCATGGAGTCCAGTTGTCTTGACAGTAGTCCTTGAAGTGAATTTAACAGTCCCCAGATGTCAGCACACAGGCTCATCCGGCCTTGTTAGGACCCGACCGGCAGTGCCTGGCATGAAATGACCGTTCAGGTTAACAGCAGCTGCTAACATTGCTGCATGTCTTTTGTGCTCCTTAACTTTCCATCTGTGGGTCAGAAGACAATGGGAAACTCTCCGTTTGTTGAGGACCCTCAGGGAACACGATGCCTCGGTCTCTCTCTCATTTTTCCCATTGAGAAGGAGAAACCAGTACAGGAGAGCTGACTCTGGGCCCAGGGAATTCCATCCTTGCCTCATTTAATCTTCAGAACAACCTTGAGAGGCAGATATTATTATTCCCAATTTACAGATGAGGAAACTAAGATTCAGAGAGATTAGGAAATTTGCATAAAGCCACCTGACTGGTAAAAGGCGAGGCTGGGATTGAACCCAGATCTTTGTGGAATTACATTTCACTGCCCTCCCCTGAGCCATGGCTCTTCACTGCTTGATAGGCCTGTCTGAAGAATTAAAAGAGGTAACCCTTTAAAACACTTGGCACCTGATCCCTGTTAAGTGACCTTAGTGGTTCTCAACCTTCCTAATGCCGCAATGTATTTTCATTGTTAAAAAGGGGTCGAGACCCACAGGTTGAGAACAGCTGCTTAAGAGCAAAATCAACTGAGAGGACAAGGGCAGAAATAGGTACAGTTGCTTTTCACAAAGGTACTTGACCTTGACTACATCTTGAAATCACCTGGGAGCTTGTAAAACTCAACATACCCAGACTACACCTCAACCCAACAAAATCAGAGCCTGGTATATTGGGTCGTTCACAGACCTGCGTTCACTCTCCCACTCTCCACCCCAGCCTCATCCTGATGCCCACACTCCAGATACCCCAGGCCACATGCCTTTCCCACCCTCTTGAGCCCTGGAACATGTGTTCCACTCTCTTCCTCTCCTTTTTTCTTTCCCCTTCCCCCCTTCTCCATCTGGTGACACCTATTCATTCTCTAAAACCCAACTCAAATATCACTCCCTCTGCCTTTCCAGGAGCAAATGCATTGCATTGCTTTGCCTGCTCCACAAATGCTTTGGACAGAACTCTGCAAGGAGGTTCATTGTCCAGATGTGTCCTCTCCTCACTGCCCACATCCACCCGGCCTTGATAGTCTGGGGCCCAGCTTGGTGTCATGACCATTTATGAGTGCTTAACAACATCTTTGTTGAAATTTGAATAAACAGTAACACTTGTTACATCTGAGTAATTTTTTGCCTTTTTAAAAACCGTGTTGCATTCTTTCTATCATTTGGCTACCTCAAAAGGGAAGATTAAGTCCAGATATTTTGAGTGGAAAATCGCCCTGGCTGCACAGGTCAAGCCAAGACAGGGAGCCAAAGGACAGTAGGGAAATTTTCTTTCCAGATGAAATCTACACCACCTAAACCAACAACTCAGCAAAGTTTGCAAGAAGAAAGGCCAAAGGCTTTATGGGTCAGTGGATCCTGGGAGAGCTGTAAAACAGTTTCCCACACTGGGGTGTCCCCTAGAACAGCCCAGGAGGGGCCTAGAGACTGGAGGTAGACTCAAAAGAGCCTGGTGTGGAAGGGCTAGAAGCATAGGCTAAGCCAAGTGCAGTACTCACACCTATAATCCTAGCTACTTGAGAGGATGAGGTGGGAGGATTCCTTGAGGCCAAGAATAGGAGTCTGCAATGAACTATGATCATGCCACTGCTCTCCAGCAATAGAGCGATACTCACATTTCTTTTTAAAAAAAAGGGGGGGGAGTGGCTCAGCACCTGTAGCTCAAGCGGCTAAGGCGCCAGCCACATACACCACAGCTGGCAGGTTCGAATCCAGCCCAGGCCTGCCAAACAACAATGACGGCTGCAACCGAAAAATAGCCAGACATTGTGTCGGGCACCTCCCAGCTACTTGGGAGGCTGAGGCAGGAGAATCGCTTGAGCCCAGGAGTTGGAGGTTGCTATGAGCTGTGATGCCACAGCACTCTACCCAGGGTGTCAGCTTGAGGCTCTGTCTCAAAAACAAGGTGGGGGGGCGGGGTGAGTGGTGCCCATAGCTCAGTTAGGAGGGCACCGGCCCGGCTATAGACACAGAGGCTGACAGGTTCGAACACGCCCAGGCCAGCTAAACAACAATGACAACTGCAACAAAAAAATAACTGGGCTTTGTGGCAGGCACCTGTAGTCCCAGCTACTCAGGAGGCTAAAGCAAGAGAATTGCTTAAGCCCAAGAGGTTGAGGTTGCTGTGAGCTGTGACGCCATGGCTCAGTAAGTAGGGTGATGGCCCCATATACTGAGGGCGGCAGGTTCAAACCCAGCCCCAGCCAAAGTGCAACCAAAAAATAGCCGGGCATTGTGGTGGGTGCCTGTAGTCCCAGCTACTTGGGAGGCTGAGGCAAGAGAATCGCCTAAGCCCAAGAGCTAGAGGTTGCTGTGAGCTGTGATGCCATGGCACTCTACCAAGGGCAATGAAGTGAGACTCTGTCTTTAAAAAAAAAAAAAAAAACAAGATCCCCTTACTTATATGACCAGGCACTGGCCTCTCTTTCTACCTCAAACCCACTAGGCGGCAGGAAATCTTAAAAGTAAAACCAACATTGCCATGCCTTCCATCCTAAAAGAGGAAGGCTGCTGGAGGTTAGGAAGATAGATTAGACAGGTTAGATTGACATTAGCATTGGTGGGACAGGCAACTGTTTACTTCCTAGTGGAGCCCTACTGTGTTTTCATAGCTCAGAATAGTTCCCCAGCCCCAGCCCCACCCCCAGGCACCTCTTTCCCCTCTCTGTATCAGGATCCTCTTTGGAGAACTCTCAGAGGGGGTAAGGTGTGGGTTCGAAGAGTTCAAGACTACTAATTTCCTAATTCTTTCTCTCAGCAGGGTTTTAAAGGGGGGAAGGACTAATAACTGACTGTACAAAATAAGCATTTTGATTGGGATGAAACTTCCCCATCAGAGCTCGGCACCTATAGCAGTGGTTACAGTGCAGGCCGCATGCACCCAAGTTGGTGGTTCAAACTGGGGCCAGCTAAGCACCAATAACAACTGCAACAAAATAACAGCTGGGTCTTGTGGTGGGCGCCAAGTAGTCCCAGCTACTTGGGAGGCTGAGGCCAGAGAATTGCTTAACCCCAAAAGTTTGAGGTGAGTTGTGTGAGCTGTGATGCCATGGCACTCTACCAAGGGTGACAGTGAGATTCTGTCTCAAAAAAAAAAAAGAAAGAAAGAAACTTCCCCACCTCTTATAGAGTTGATTAAAGAATTACATGGGCAGAGCCAGGTAAGGAAAAAAAGAGGGGGGTGAATAGAAGACAGTGGAAGGGATGACTGCTGGATTGCAGCAGGTTCTACATGGGGAGCTGACTTTCAAAAGGGAATTATGGGGAGCTTCTCTGACTCATGGTCTCCCTCAGGTTTGGGCTAAGTTCTGTCTGCCCTGATGCTTAAAAGGTGCACAGGGGCAGGAGGAACATTCACTTCACTGGACACTCTCAGAAAACCTGATTTTTTTTTTTTAGCAAGGTGAATATACTACTTTTGGAAATTTATTTATTTATTTATTTATTTATTTATTTAATATTTTGAAATAGAGTCTCACTTTGTTGCCCTCAGTAGAGTGCTATGGCATCATAGCTCACAGCAACTTCAAATTCTTGGGCAGAAGCGATCCTCTTGCCTCAGCCTCTTGAGTATCTGGGACTACAGGCGCCCGCCACAATACCCAGCTATTTTTGAAGCCAAGGGTCTCTCACTCTTGCTCAGGCTGGTCTCCAACTCCTGAACTCAGGTAATCCACCCACCTTGGCCTCCCAGAATGCTAGAATTACAGGCCTGAGCCACTGCATCCAGCTGAAAATATTTTTTTTAATTTTTTTTTTTTATTAAATAATAGCTGTGTACATTAATGCAATCATGGGGCACCATACGCTGGTTTTATTGAAAATATTTTTTAAAATATGACCACATGTACCTTTTCCTTCTGGGAATAACTAATCATTTACTTGCTTTAGATAACTAAAAGACACCACTTTTTTAGAGCTATCTTCACAGGACTCAGGGAATGTTAGAGCTGAAAGGAAAACGAAGGTCATCACATCTCATTTTACAGTTGACAAAAGTAAAACCAGAGACTTCAGTGATTCAGCTAGGTTTGAAGAGCTCTTGAACCTTACTTTATTTTACTTTTATAATTGTGATGACCCCTAACAAAATCTGAAATAGTTCTGGTCCTCAGCATTTTGGACAAAGGACATTCATTTTGTACTATACATGAGCATGCATATACACACTGTTATTTCTTTTTCTTTTTAATAACTAGAAACCTAAAAGTCATATTTTACTTTTTTGTGTTTATTTTATTTTCATGTGTTTATTTACTTTTAGTTTTTATGGGTATACAAGAGTTGTACATATTTACGGGGTACATGTGTTATTTTAATACAAGCATACACTGTGTAATGAGCAAATCAGGGTAATTCGGATATCCATCACCATGAACATTCATCATTTCTTTGTGTTGGGAACATTCAATACCTATTCCTCTAGTTTTTTTATTATTATTAAATCAAGCTATGTACATTATTGCAATCATGGGGTACAATGTGTTGGTTTTATATACAATCTGAAATATTTTCTTCTTATTTGTGAGACAGAGTCTCACTTTTTTGCCCTCAGTAGAGTGCTGTGGCATCACAGCTCACAGCAACTTCCAGCTCTTGGGCTAGGATGATTCTCTTGCCTCAGCCTCCCAAGTTGCTGGGACTACAAGCACCCACCACAACGCCTGGCTATTTTTGTTGCAGTTGCCACTGCTGTTTTAGCTAGCCGGGGCCAGGTTTAAACCCATCACCCTCGGGTTGAGCGCCCTACCCACTGAGCCAAAGGCGCTGCCCACAATCTGAAATATTTTCATCAAACTGGTTAACATAGCCTTCATGGCACCCTCTTAGTTATTGTGTTAAGACATTTATATTCTACATTTAGTAAATTTCACATGCACCCTTGTAAGATGCACGGTAGATGTGGTCCCACCAATTACCCTCCCTCCACTCATTCTCCCCTTCCCCTTCCCTCCCTCTCCCCTTTCCCCATATTCTTGGGCTATAATTGGGTTACAGCTTTCAAATGAAAGCTATAAATTGGTTTCATAGTAGGGATGAGTACAGTGGATACTTTTTCTTCCATTCTTGAGATACTTTGCTAAGAAGAATATGTTCCAGCTCCATCCATGTAAACATGAAAGAGGTAAAGTCTCCATTTTTCTTTAAGGCTGCATATTTCATGGTGTACATATACCACACTTAATCTATTCATGGGTCTATGGGCACTTGGGCTTCTTCCATAACTTAGCAATTACGAATTGGGCTGCAATAAACATTCTGGTGCAAATATCTTTGTTATAATGTGATTTTTGGTCTTCTGGATATATACGTAGTAGGTGAATTGTAGGATCAAATGGCAGGTCTATTTTTAGATCCCTAAGTGTTCTCCAAACATCTTTCCAATGTAGTAGTTTGCATTCCAGCAGTATAGAAGTGTTCCCTTTTCTCCACATCCATGCCAGTATCTCTGGTTTTGGGATTTTGTGATGTGGGCTAATCTTACTGGAGTTAGATGATATCTCAAAGTAATTTTGATGATGCTGAGCATTTTTTCATGTGTCTGTAGGCCATGCACCTGTCTTCTTCAGAGAAGTTTCTCTTCAAGTCTCTTGCCCACCCTGAGATGGGATCATTTGTTCTTTTCTTGCTAATACGTTTGAGTTCTCTGTGGATTCTGGTTATGAAACCTTTGTCGGAGACATAAACTGCAAATATCTTCTCCCATTCTTAGTTAATGGTGAAAGGTGTGGGTCCAGTTTCAGTCTTCTACAGGTTGTTAGCCAGTTCATCCAGCACCATTTGTTAAATAGAGAATCTTTTCCCCATTGAATGTTTTTAATTGGCTTGTCAAAGATCAAATAACGGTAAGTAGTTGGGTTCATCTCTTGGTTCTCTATTCTGTTCCATACATCTACCTCTCTACCATGCTGTTTTGATCACTATCAATTTATAGTATAGTCTGAGGTCTGGTAGTGGATTCTTCCTGCTTTGTTTTTATTTCTGAGTAATGTCTTGGCTATTTGAGTTTTTTTTTTTTTCTGATTCCATATAAAAGAAGTATTTTTTTTTGAGATCTTGAAAGCATGACACTGGAGCTTAATAGGGATTGCATTAAAATTGTATATTGCTTTGGGTAGTATGGACATTTTAATAATGTTGATTCTTCTCAGCCATGAGCATGGTATGTTTTTCCATTTGTTAACATCTTCAGCTACTTCTTTTCTTAGAGTTTCATAGTTCTCTTTATAGAGATCTTTCACGTCTTTTGTTAGGTAAACTCCAAAATATTTCATCTTCTTTGGCACTACTGTGAATGGAATAGAGTCCTTGACTGTTTTTTCAGCATGACTGTTGTTGTTATATATAAAGGCTACAGATTTATGCGTGTTGATTTTATAACCTTAGACAATGCTATATTCCTTGATCTAAGAGTTTTGTAGTAGAATCCCTGCTGTTTTCCAGATATACGATCATAACATCTGTGAAGAGTGAAAGTTTGACCTCTTCTGACCCTATGTGGATACCCTTGATTGCCTTTTCTTGCCTAACTGCGATGGCTAAGACTTCCATTACAATGTTAAAAAGCAGTGGAGACAATGGGCAACCTTGCCTGGTTCCTGATCTGAGTGGAAATGATTTCAATTTAACTCCATTCAATATGATATTGGGGGCAGTGCCTGTGGCTCACGGAGTGGGGAACTGGCCCTATATACTGGGGGTGGTGGGTTCAAGCCCAGCCCCAGCCAAAACTGCAAAAAAAACCCCAACAATATGATATTGGCTGTGGATTTGCTGTAGATGGCCTCTATCAGTTTAAGAAATATCCCTTCTCTACCCATTTTCTTTTTGTTTTTGTTTTTGTTTTTTTGAGACAGAGCCCCAAGCTGTTGCCCCGGGTAGAGTGCCATGGCATCACAGCTCACAGCAACCTCTAACTCCTGGGCTCAAGCGATTCTCCTGCCTCTGCCTCCCAAGTAGCTGGGACTACAGGCACCTGCCACAATGCCTGGCTATTTTTTGGTTGCAGCCCTCATTGTTGTTTGGTGGGCCCGGGCTGGATTTGAACCTGCCAGCTCAGGTGTATGTGGCTGGCACCTTAGCCACTTGAGCCACAGGCACCAAGCCTATACTCATTTTCTTAAGTGTTCTGATCATGGAAGGATGCTGGATATTATCAAAAGCTTCTTTGGCATCAATTAAGAGAAACACATGGTCTTTGTTTTTTAATTTGTTTATGTGATGAATTATATTTATAGATTTAAGTATATTGAACCAGCCTTGAGAACCTGGGATAAAACCCACTTGATCATGGTGTATAATTTGTTTGATTTGTTGCTGGATTCTGTTTGCTAGGATCTTGTTGAATATTTTTGCCTCAATATTCAATAGTGATATTGGTCTATAATTTTATTTTCTTGTTGGGTCTTTTCCTGGTTTGGGGATCAAAGTAATGTTGCCTTCCTAGAATGTGTTGGGTAGTATTTCTTCCTTTTCTATATTTTGGAAAAGGTTGAATAATATTGGTACTAGTTCCTCTTTAAAGGTTCGGTAGAATTGTGATGTGAAGCCATCTGGTCCTAGTCTTTTTTTAGGGAGATTTTGTATAGTTGATGCTATTTCAGAACTTGACATAGACCTGTTCAACATTTCCACTTCATTCTGGCTAAGTCTAGGGAGGTGGCATGCTTCCAAGTATTGATATATTTCCTTCACATTTTCATATTTCTGAGAATAGAGTTTCTTATAATTTTCATTAAGGATTTTTTGAATTTCTGAGGAGTATATTGTTATTTTGTCTTTACCATTTCTGATTGATGAAATTAGAGATTTTACTCTTTTTTTCCTAGTTAGGTAAGCCAAAGGTTTATCTATTTTATTGACCTTTTCAAAAAATCAACTTTTTGATTTATTGATCTGTTGTATAATCCTTTTGTTTTCAATTTCATTTAATTCTGCTCTAATTTTGGTTATTTCTTTTCTTCTGCTGGGTTTGGGGTTTGAATGTTCTTCCTTTTCCAGTTGCTTGAGATGTCCCATTAAGTTTTTAACTTCCTCTCTTTCTGTTCTCTTGAGGAAGGCTTGCAGTGCTATAAATATCCCTCTTAGGACTGCCTTTGTGGTATCCCAGAGGTTCTGATAGTTCATGTCTTCATTATCGTTTTGTTCTAAAAGTTTGGTAATTTTCTTAATCTTATCTATGACTCAGCTATTATTCAGCATAAGGTTATTTATTTTCCATGTTTTTATATGAGTATGCAGATTACTGTTGTTATTGAGTTCAACTTTTATTCCATGATGGTCCAAGAAGATGCAAGGAATAATTTCTATTCTTTTAAATTTGCTGAGGTTAGACTTGTGACTTAAGATGTGATCAATTTTGGAGTATGTTCCATGGGCTCATGAGAAGAATGTGTATTCAGTTTTGTTAGGATGAAATGTTCTGTAGATGTCTATAACATCCAATTGTTGAATGGTTAAGTTTAAGTCTAAAATTTATTTGCTTAGCTTCTTTTTGGAGGATCTATCCAACACTGCCAAAGGAGTGTTAAAATTTCTGACTATTATGGTGCTGGAGGAATCAAGTTGCTCATGTCTGTTAGAGTCTCTCTTATAAATTGAGGCGAATTCTGGTTGGGTGCATAAATGTTGATAATTGAAATCTCATCATGTTGAGTGTTACCCTTAACAAATATGAAGTGACCATCCTTATCTTTCCTTACTTTTGTTGGTTTAAAGCCTATTGTATCTGCAAATAAAATTGTAATACCTGCTTTTTTCTGATTTCCATTTGCCTGAAATATAGATGACCATCCCTTCACCCTGAGACTATATTTATCTTTTAAGGTAGATGAGATTCTTGTATGCATCAGATATCTGGCCTGAGTTTTTGTATCCAGTCATCTAACCTATGCCTCTTTAGAGGACAGTTTGAGCCATTCACATTAATGGAGAATATTGATATTTATAATTTGGGGTATGACTTTGCCTAATAGAAGCACTTTGAATAAACCAGAGGAAATTGTTCAGAATGTGGCATATAAGGAGCTCTGATGGTTTATTCTCCCAGTGGTT
>CAUYPK010129755.1:0-25306 GCA_963574355.1 Loris lydekkerianus | reverse complement strand
GTCTATTTTTAGGTCTCTAAGTATTCTCCAAACATCCTTCCAGAAGGGACGTATTAGTGGGCATTCCCACCAGCAGTGTAGAAGTGTGCTCTTTCCTCCACATCCACGCCAACATCTCTGATTTTGGGATTTTGATATGTGGGCTACTCTTACTGGGATTAGGTGATATCTCAAAGTAGTTTTGATTTGCATTTCTCTGATGATTAAGGATGATGAGCTTTTTTTCATTGTCTCCTATATTTTTTAAAAATAACCTTTTGTTTTGTTATAACTTTAGATATACAGAAAAGTCACAAAGACAGCACAGAGAATTCCTATATTTACCCTTCATCCAGCTTTCCTTAATATTAACATTACCACACATATTTGTCAAAGCTAAGACATTATTGTTGACACATGCTACTAACTAAACTATAGACCTTCTTTAGGTTTCATTATTGGACCCAGGGTCTAATCCAGACACCGCCTTGCATTTAGTAGTTGTATTTTATTGTTTTCTATGCTTGATCTTAGCCAAAAGGCCAGGAGGCAATTATTATTATTTTCTAAATTTTCTACAGACAGTGCTCCTATTGACTGCTCCTAGGAGGGCAGACCACTCCTGTGCTCCCTCCTCCTTGGCCTCAGAGAAATCTCATTTCTATCCTGTCACTCCTGCTCTTCTCTCCCCCACACCAAGGGAACCATTTTCTGTAGTTGTATCCTTCTGTTCTTTTATTTGGATGATATCAACAAATATACAGAGGGCGCCAAAAGTGTACACACAGTTTAAGAAAGGAAAAAAAACTGCATGAAAATCATAATACTCCAGTTACACTTGACTTCAGCAATAACAAGAGATACTAGATACAATATATAAGATAACAAACATCATCGGTACATACTGGGTATTAACAGTGTTAATACAGTTCTTTTCCTTTCTTAAAATGTGTATATATATTTTGGGCAGCCTCTGTAAATTCTCATCCCTTTTACTTCCTTATGAAAAACCATATACACTTATAATTTCATAAGAAAGATATAAACAGGAGACTCCTCCATATTGGGGCATAGAGATTTTTCTCACTCTTTTAGTGTGGTTTCACAGTCCCTCACTAGGTGGGTATAGCATGGTTTATCCCACCATTCCCCTACTGATAGACATTCGGGTTGTTCCTACTCATTGGATGTTATAATACTGCAATGAATTGTTGCAGTTTTGCAGAAAAAGAAGAGGCTGGGAAGGAGAAAAGTGACATAAATTTATAAATTGTAGGCTGGACGTGTGTAGCTCAAGCAGCTAGGGTGCCAGCCACATACATTGGAGCTGGTGGGTTTGAACCCAACCCCAGCCTGCCAAACAACAATGACAACTACAACCAAAAAATAGCTGGGCATTGTGGTGGGCACCTGTAGTCACAGATACTTGGGATGCTGAGGCAAGAGAATTGCTCGAGCCCTAGAGTTTGAAGTTGCTGTGAGCTGTGATGTCATTGCACTCTACGGAGGGCGACATAGTGAGACTCTGTCTCAAAAAAAAAAAAAAAAAAAAAAAAATTATAAGTTGTATATTCACAAAAATGGAATTGAATTGTCTTTTTTATAAAGCCCCAGGGACCCCTAAAACTTATCTTTCTTCTTGTCTAAGGGATTATCCCTTTGTAATGACCTTGACTGG
Source organism: Loris lydekkerianus (assembly GCA_963574355.1). Taxonomy (NCBI): domain Eukaryota; kingdom Metazoa; phylum Chordata; class Mammalia; order Primates; family Lorisidae; genus Loris; species Loris lydekkerianus. Next base: position 23,649 of record CAUYPK010129755.1, on the reverse strand, counting down.
CAGGTGGGCTTTGAAGACTGTACCCTTGGTGATAATCAAAGGGTCCTATAGATTAGGCTCCAAGATTTCACTTGCCCTTGCTTTGTAGCAACTGCTGGAGGAAAAAAAATATGTCAGCTCAGGAAATGGACTTCAGTCAATAAGGCCTTCAGCACAAATATTCTCTTGGAATAATTTATTAACTCCCTGCAGACCTTGTGGTCAGGTACAATTAGAGCCTTCTCCCACAGAGGCTGCTTAGCAGGATGGGGCTACAGCCTGCAACGTGGTATTGAGGAGGCCCAGGGGACATCTGGGAATTGTGGTGGGTGAAGATGAAATTGAGGAAACGGCTTGATGCAGGAGAAATAACAGAGGATGTGCAGTTAGACAGGCCTTGGTTTGAATCCTTACTCTGTTGAAATCCTTTGGGCAAGTAACTTTCTCTTTTAATGTCTCAGTTTCCACATCTGTTAGATAAAGGTTGTTGTGAGGTTTAAATGAACCAAACTTCTGCTCCTACAGGGAAATCAAGTTAGCAAAGCCTCAAGCATTGACCCAAACACTGAGAGACGACAGCCAGCAGGGCAGAACGACAGCTGAGGACAAGCCCCTTCTAGCCAAGCCAACAAATGTTTCCTTTGAGAACACTTATCTCAGGCTTTTACCCTAAAAGGGAAATATGTAAAGCACTTTGCACAAAGTTCCTACTAAATGACAGTAATGAGTTTGGGGAGAAGTTTCAACTCCATAGGTGTAAAAACATGAAAAGGTTTGATCCTATTATCGACCATGTGGTCCGTCTTGCTCCTCCACTGGGTGATAAAAGTCCCTTAACTTTCTGACCACTTTTAGCTACTAAACTTAGGTCAGTAGTTTAAACCTCCAATTTCAGATCCAGGGAAGAGCTCTCTCCCTTCCCCACAGCGTGGAACTGAAGAGGTGTGTGAAGGGGGCACATTTAGTCCTTTCTGCATCCCCCACCCCTGTCCTGTGTTGGGTTGGGGAAGAAGGAGAGAGAAAATGTGGAGTTGTATCCATGGGTGGCATTCCTGACTTCACTCTGGATAACACCAGTCCTGATGATCAAGACTTTTGCAAATGGGATGACGCTGTCACAGTGGTGCACTTGGTTCCAGCGGCTCCCATGTGCAACCAATTGCAGAGACCCTTTAGAGAGGGCCGGGACCCTTTAGAGAGGGCTATCTTTGTCTCCCTTTAGCTCCTTTCAATTATCTGTGGCCTGAAGCCCCTCTCTTGATGGCTCCTTCGATAGTTTCATAGCTATCTCTCTAGTCTCCTCTACCACGAAGTCATGGGTGCTGTGAAGCTCTCCAAGGACACAAGGGATGAGAAGGAGATGCCTACCTTCATCCTTTTCCTACATTAAGCTTTGCTTAGAGCTGGATTTTCTAAGAATGTTCTTATTCCACTTGGCCTGAATGACAGCACTAGAGGGGTAGTTCAGGGACAGGGATGCTAGGTCCTCCTTTCAGTCAACACTCAACCTTGGCTTCAGGGTAGGTGACCATATAATTGTTATTCGAACTTGGACACTTCAGTCTATGAAAGGAAATGGGGGAGTTATTAACAGTTATGCTAAGGCAAAAGCATATAAATTGATACCAACCAAAGAAAAGCTGGGATGTGTTATCACCCTCTGCAGGAGCAATATCTCTTGGAGATCTCCCACCTGGTCCTGTGACGGGAATCATTTCCTCGTTCGGGATCTACCAGCAGCAATGCTCCAGTGGAGGACAAATGGGTTGAGCATTTTATTTATTCACGTTTATTTATTTTTTAATTTATTTCTTTGTTTGAGATTTTTAATTTCTGAGTAGGCAAGCATGGGATCCCAGGCTTGTAATCACATGAAGGGAAGTACAAGAATGATCTCTCTAGTTTGGAAGCAGAGCTATGTACTAACATGAAAGATCAAAACATTCATTCTATAGGTATCTAAAATGATCAGAAAGCAATCAACCGTCTGGGTGAGTGTAAATGCCACGTAGGAGCTAAGACCAGGAAACCTACAACTGCATCAACTGTTTATGGTCGTCTGGTAGAGCTGGTATGATGGAATTTATTGAGAGCATCTGAATTTATAGACTTTTCTGATTCAATTGATTGATTGTCCAGTTTTGCAAACATTTTGACTTTAGTTCATTCCAACACTTCTATTGAAATGACACAATAACTAAGAAAATGCCAGGAAGGCTATGTTAACCAGTGTGATGAAAATGTGTCAAATGGTATATGTAACTAGTGTATGGTGCCCCATGACCACATTAATGTACACAGCTATGATTTAATAAAAAAAAAAATTAAAAAAAAAAAGAAATGACTCTAGTTGGTTATGTTCCCAATCAAATACTGATTTATGCATTGGCACTAAGTGTTTTTAAGTATCCCCGTTCAGTGGTGGTCACTTAGGAGAGGAATAAGGTTTGTCATTAAGGAGTTACTACTTTGTGTGTGTGGGGGAAGAAACTGAAGTAACATGGAATAATTTTTCCTATTTTATCTCCACAAAAGATTACTTTCATTTATCTATTTGTTTTGTCATACTTTTGTGTATTTTTTTAACTTTGCAATTTGGAGATGTTTTAGTTGGCTAGTGCCAGAATAATGCCACATAATAAGCCTTCCCCGAACTCTGTGACATTCAATAATGAACATGAATTTAGCTCATTCATCTGAGAAGATGACTGGGGAGGCTTTGCTAAACCCAACTGGGCTTGCTAATGCAAACAAGTCAGCAGAGCATTGGCTGAGCAAGGCTGGGCTCAGTTGTGTGGTTCTTCTGTAGACTGCAGGTTTGTAGGTTAAATGGAATCAACTTGACTCTAAATATCTCTCACACTCTTTGAACCAAGGATCTAGCTGAGGCATGTTCTTCTCATGGTGCTGGCAATGATGCCAGAAATCATATCTAACTGCACAGACACATCTAGTGCTCCTGCTTACATCATGTCTGTCTTGTATTCCATCGACCAAAACAAGTCACAAAGCCAAGCCCAAACTTAGGAATGGAGAGAAACTATCAAGTTACACATCAAAGAGAATGAGTTCAGGGAGGAGAAAAAAACTCAGAGGAAGTTATGAGAAATAGTCATGAAAGATTCCTGGTATGTTGATGCTGTTGAAAGGCTTATTGACTTTATCCCCAGAGCCCCTTATGTCTCAGCTGCAGAGAAAGCCATGCTTCCCTTGAGCATGGCTTTTGTATTGTACTAGGGCATTTGTATTGCATTGATGCCATAAATCTCATGTTTCCCTCTTTGCTGTGGCCAACCAGAAGCTCCCCAAACATATGTTAGCTCATCTCTACCTTACGGCTTTAATAACCATTCCCAATACTTTCCTGCTCCCAACTTAAATATAATTTAATCTTAGCTTCTCCTTTGAAGATACCCTCACTTATTTAATGCTGTTGGATAGGTTTTTGTTATCAGCTACAAATCTTTTCTGGAATAAGGCAGGGTAAAAATGAACACACCTAAATACCAGATTAGGAATACAGATTATCCATTTCAGTAATATTTACCAAATATATAATGTGTCCCAGGCTTTGTAGTCAGTACTAAGGTTATTTATACAGGTGACTCTTACAAATTTCCTGCCCTCAAGGAATTCAAATGATAATAGGCTATAGTAGGGTTTCTCAAGCTCAGAACTACTGACATTTGGGGTCAATTTGCAGGGGTCAGGGGAAAGGAAGTAGGGACAGTAGTAACATTGTAGGACGTTTAGCAACATCTCTAGCCTCCACCCATTAGGTGGCAGTAGTACCCTCCCAATTGCAACAATTAAAACTGTTTCCAGAATTGCTGAGTGTCCCCTTAGGAGCACAATCATCCCTGGTTAGGTGCAATTGTAGGAGGTTTGGGAGCCAGAAAAGATAGCTTTGTAGGATGTGCCTGCCTTAGGATTGGGTTCTCAATCTTGGCTTGTACAATAAAGTCCCCAGAGGATGCCTGAATTATGACCTAGGTGAGGGTCTCTTTCTCTCTCCAATCAGTTGCATCTGCATGCCTGAGGGTAAAGCCCTGGAAGCAGGATTGTTTTGTACTTTTTCTGATCCTTATTTTATTAAGCACACATCTACTCATATATTCACACACCACTGGCACTTATTCAACTGGCACTTAGTAGTCCCATTTTGTGCTAAGCAATCTTCAAAGTACGGGGGATTTAGAAGTAGAGAAGCTATGATTTTTACCCTTATTAAGATTACCTTTATTTAGAGGTAAACAGTGAACAAATAAATATTAAATAAATAAAGGAAGTCACATAGAACAGTAAGGAAATGAAGGAGGTTGGAGATATATTTTTAAAATATAACAGCCTTATTTATATACAATTCACATACCACATAATTCACCCATTTAAATTCAGTAATATAGTTAAAGAATAGTGCACCCATCACCACAATCCGCTTTTGAACATTGTGATCACCCTGAAGGAAAGTCTGTACCCACTATTAGAAGCTTCTTCCACACCCCTTGGCAACCACTAATCTACTTTCTGTTTTGCACATTTCATAGAAATGGAACCACACAATTTGTGGTTCTTCGTAATTGGCTTCTGTTTACTCAGCACGATACTTTTAAGATCCATCGGTGTTGTGTGTATCAGTACTCCATTCCTTGTTTATCCATTCATCAGATGATGGGCAATTGAGTTGTTTCTACTTTTTGGATATTATGAACATTTGTATACAAGTTTTTGTGTGGCTATCCGTTTTCAATTCTCTTAGATATATACCTAGGAGTGGAATTGCTGGGTTGTATGTTAAACTCTCTGTTTAACTTTTTGAGAAGCTAACTGCTGTCTTTGTTCTCCAGAGGGACTGTACCATTTTGCATTCCCACCAGTAGTATGTGAGGGTTTCAGTATCTCCATATCTTCATGGGTGCTTGTTATTGTGCATCTTCTTCTTCTTTTTTTTTTTTTTTTCATTACAACCATTCTAGTGTGTGTGAAGCAGCACCTCACTGCAGTTTGGATTCACATTTTCCTGACAGCTGATGACACTAAGCATCTCCCTTGTGCTTGTTGGTGAACAGGGTGGTGCAAGGCTTCTTCTGGTGATTCTAACATGCAGGCAGAATTGCAAATTCTGTGCTTAGACAAAGCAGATTCTTACAGGTTATGTTGGTGAGAACAGCTTCCTGGAAGAAGTTCAGAGGCCTGGAAGTGTTAGACTTGTGGGGCCTGTGGAAAGGGTGACATTCCTCTGGGACTCCCTGCAGGATGTATTGGAGGGAGAAGAGCTGGAAGCACAGAGCACCTCCAGGTGGGACAGTGGATGGCTCTGAAGTATTGGGTGAGCAGGAGGGATATGAGAGAGGGGAAGGTGGAATCAGATTTTGAATTTGTATTCTATTTCAGTGGCAAAGTGTGGAAGCTGTTTTTTGGGCAAAAAAGACAAGATGGTCTGGAAGAAGGAGAGAGAAGAGGTGGGATAATGAACCCTTTCTCAGCCTCCCTTGGCTCACTCATGAATTGGGGAGGGGTGACAATCCTTTGTTGCAAGGTGTGTATGGAAAGCTATGTTAACAGACACTTGGTCCATACATCTGATTAGTCACCTGGCATTATTTACATTTGGCGCTTTCGCTAAGAGACTGACTTATTTATCTTTATAACTGTCTCTTGTTCTTGTTTAACCTCAGGCCCTGTAACAGAGCCATATTTACAGTTTTCTTCCCTTCTGCCCGTGAACAGCTGAGCACTACTGGCGTGGCAGTTGTCCATCTGCCTCCAGCAGGCCTGTTTTACAGATAAGCCAAGAAAGCTCCCCCCTCCATACTTGTCTGTGGACTGAGTCAATTCACTGTGCTGTGGGGGAAGGGAAAATGTTTATTGGCTGCATGTTACATGCCCCAGTATGTGGTTTTTCTTATTTAATCTTCCAATCACCCAGGAAGGTCGACATGACTGTCCTTGTTTTGCAGATAAGGACACGAATTACCCAAGACCTTCTACAGCTAGTGCAGTGGCAAGGTTTGATTGCAAAGCTCATGGCACTCCCTTGTAGCTCATAGCCTCCCCTGAGACGTTGGAGCAATGGCAATTCGACCAGAGACCCAGGAGGGAAAGGGTCCGTCTGCAGGAACCAGGCAGCTAAGCCCATGGGCGGGAGCCTGTATTGCTGCCCTCTGCTCCTAGATGGCGCTCAAGGCCCAGCTTCCAGGACACACCTGGGATTCCAGCCGTCCTCTGGTAAACAGGCAATTGGTTTTATGCAACCGTTTATTTTAAGAAAAGGAAGAAGGTTTTTTTGGTTTTGTTTCTTTTTTTTATTTGGTCATTGTCTTTTTTTTTTTTTTTTTTCTGCACAAAGCCAATCTGGTGCCTCTCAGCCTGCAGTTCATCGGTGTAGCAGCATCAGCCTGACATCCTGGCAAAACCCTGGGGAGAGGAGGATGATGGTGAGGAGGCGCCAGCGGGTGGGGGCATTTCAGGAAAAAATTAAAAAAGCAGCATGGTCCCACCATACAGAGTCCCTCTCCTGACGGGGTAATTAAAATTGGCGTGGTTTGTAAGTGTCAGCAAATTCCCCCACCCTGGAAAGCGAGACCTCTTTTCAGAAAAAAGAATGTTGTTGGGGGCAGAAAGAATTTGTCATTCTGTGTCCGACCCTTTGTTTTGTGGGTCCAGAAAATAGATGGTTAAGTCATGGGTCTGAATTTAGATCTTTTGCAGCAATTTTACACGCCCCATTTGCCTCTTTTCTTTATTTAAAAAAATATTTAAAAGCGGAGGTATTTGTTGCCTAGACCTGGGTTGACACGGGGCCTGAGTGCTCAAAATGGGAATGTGACAAATGGGGAGTGTCTTTCCCCATCTAAGGGGTGACTGTCATCCACCTCTAGTTGTGGGGAACTCCACATTGCCTAATGTTTTTGCCGTCCCATTTTTTAAAAATTGAAAACTCAGGGGTTTGGGGGTGACATTACCTAATGTTCAACAGTTGTCAACTAAGTTTTTTGAGCTAAGGAGAAAGTACTAGGAGCCTTGGAGGGTTGTGTGAGAGCAGCTTGGGTGCCTGGTTTGCAGTGTCCCAGGAGGCGGTAGGCGAGGGGCCAGCGCAGTGAGAGGAAGTGTGTGCGGATCAGGCACAGTGGAGCGTGGAGCGTGTCTAGTTCCTTGGTAGCGTCTTTCCCCACTGGTTGGAGAGGTGGACTGGGCTGGATTTTCTGCTGTTGGGTTCTCTGTTCAAACGAGAAAGAGAACTGTTCTGAGAAATTGAGAGTTGTGCCATCTTAATTTCCTATTTTTCTCCCTGTGATTATTCTGGAAATCTAAACGTGGGGGTCCTCTTCATGTACATCCTGGATCTAGACACTAACTCTTATTTTTCCACCTCTCCCCTCATTGCCCTTTTTTTTTTTTTTTTTTTTTTTTGCACTGAGACCTCAGTTGGAGTCTACATACCTAAAAATTGTGCCCAACTTAATGTCTCACATAGATCTATTTCCTTTGGGTCTTTATTTTTTGTCCCATGTATATTTTCCTTGGTTTTGTCTTTTAACTACATTTCCAACTTTATTCTATTGGGTACTTTTTTTTAGGATATAGAAGTATAAGTTTATTTTATATTACAGTGAAGGAAAGAAAGGGCTGGGAAGATGCGAGACAGCAGAGAGCAGGGAGCCTATTTGGTTCATTTTTAGAATCTGCCTCAAGTCCTTCATGAAATAAGTAGAAATACTTGTGTAGTGGGCCTTTTGGCTGACTGAGCTAGGGATAGAGATGTTTTTACTGTGAACAATATTTTCCTCTTTTCTGCTGCTCCCGTGCCCTGGGGCTTTGTTTATAGGAAGGAGAAATGCAGAAGGAATGAAATCGCATCTTTTTTTTATTAGCCCTCCTGTGCTGGGTTTGAGGTCCTGCAATTAGAATGACAGAGACTGACAGCTGTTTTTCATGGTGAGTTTGGTGACATCCTAGGCAAGGTATGGTGGCCAGGACTAGGTAAAACTCTCAAGACTCTAGAGATAATCAAAATGATGTCAGGATCCGGGTGACAATTGGTGACCAGCTCTGACTCCCAGACTCTGCAGGGAAATTTGCTGTTTTCTATTCTCAGGTGGCTCAGTAGATTGGAAGTTTTGGGGGGCATCTGGAGTAATCTTTTGTCTAGAAGCTGCAATGACACATCCCTCCACCTCTTTGTGGACAAATGTGTGCCAGGCAGACAAAACAGCTCTGTGGACTCTGGTTATAAAATGAAATGGGCACATTACAAGGACTTTTCCAGTTGACTTTGAGGGAGCTAATTTTTGCAAGCAATCCAGATAAGTGGGGCACCTGCCACCATCATTTGTGTACAAAAGAACATAGGAGTAATTCATCAAGATCTGTCAAAATAAAAAGCACACTTCTCTGCTGATCCAACAATTTCTCTTCTTGGTGCCAGTTCTATAGAAATATCCACATGTTTATGGAATAATGTATTTTCAAGGCATTCATTGAAGGATTCTCAACTTGAAGGTGGCATATTTCTGAATCTATTTCAGAAGATGGCTTTCAAGCTACAAGGTCAGACAATTAAGTTCTCATATCATCCTAGAAAAAGTGCTACATACCTCATTGCTGAATGCCTCTATGGTCACCTTTGAGGTATTCCCTGTGGGAAGTTATGCCCCAATGCCAGTGCTTAGTCCACCCTTCAAAGCACTTTTTCTAGGATGAGTTCACAAATTTAATTGTCCAACGTTCATATGGCAACAACCCTGATGGCCATTCCAGAAAAAGAGTTTCAAAATTGCTTTGGAGGGGTGGACTAGGCACTGGCATTGGTGTGTAGCTTCCCAAGGGGAGTACTTGGAAGGTGCCCATAGTTATAATTCAGCAAGGAGGCATGCAGCACTTTTTCTAGGATGAGCTCACAAACTTATATGTTCAACCTTGTACATATAGGGATTCTACTGAGGAAGAATGGAAGCAGTAAGGCAGAGTTAAAGGCTGCTATGGTATTTTAGGAGCAACACGATCACCTCTGAGTATGAGTCAGAATCAGCTATGAATGGAGAGAAAGGCCAGACGGGAGACTCATTCCAGAACCTAGAGTCCACAAGAATTGGAGAATGATTGGGTATGATGGTGAGGAGGGAGAGGAGGAGGTTTAGAATGATTCCAGTTTGAGTGGTTGGTAGAAACCTTGGCCAAGAAAGGAGACTGGGGAAGAAGGGTATTTTGGAAGAAAGATGGACAGTCAATGTCTTAGTCTTGGATGCTATAACAAAATACCATAGATCAAGGGGCTTTAACAACCATTATCTATTTCTCATGGCCTTTAAAGGCTGGGAAGTCCAAGGTCACAGTGCCAGCCAATTCAGCTACAGGTGAGGGCTTACTTCCCAGCTTGCAGATGATTGTTTTATCCCTGTGCTCTCATATGGTGAAGAGAAAGCAAGTGAGCTGTTCAGTCTCTTTTTGTAAAGGCACTATCCCATCATGAGAACCCCACCCTCATGGCCTTAACTAAACCGAATTACCTCCCAAAGGCCCCATCTCCAAATACTACCACATTCTTAAATGTGCTAGGGCTTCAACATATGAATTCTGGGGAGCACTATTCATCTTATAGCATCAAGCTTTGAACATTTTGGGCGCCCCTGTGGCAAAGAGTGGATATGAAGTACCTATCCCTGTGTGCAGAGCACAATAATTGGTGATCAATAGATGACTAGTAATATTTGTTTAGGGAATGATTAGATGGCTAAACCATGACATGTGGATACGATTTTCCAGAAGGAACAGAATTAAGCAGAATGCAGAAGAAATAGTCTTGAGGAACACTAATTACCCCATACAATTCTACCGCCCCTAAAGAAAATGAATTAAGAGAAGCTTGAAATTCAGAATATATGCGCATATTCAAGATTGGACAATGAAGTTTGCAAAATCATCCTAGAAAAATTGCTACGTACCTCACTGCTGAATATCACCAAGTCACCAGATGGCCAAGGGAAGTACTTTGAAGGTGACCAATGATATTTAGCAATGAGGCATTTAGCATTTTTCCTAGGATGAGTTCACAAACTTAATTGTTTAGCATCATAGACCAAGAGAAGAAAATTCAGAGTAAGGCAAAGAGTCATTTTCATACTAATGTTGACCTAAAATTTACAGACTTTTCCTTTACAGAATTTTTCCTTCTTAAAATAAATAGCCAACATTTATTAGGTGCTGTCTGTAGGGTACTGGGCCCTGTGTCAAGGGCTTTCCCTGTATCGTTTTACCTAACATTCACAACCTAATGAGAGGAAGATACTGTGTTTATTCCCTTTATAGAGATGAAGAACTGCAGCTTGGTGACATTTGGTAATTGCTTACCGTCCTACATCCGGTGTGCTCTGGATCTAGGATGCAAACCTATATTTGGTTGATTCTTGAGCCAAGACTTGTCATTACTCTTTTGCCTCCTGAATTTTCATTCACTTAAACATCAAGGCTGAGCATGTAAGTCTGCCAAAAAGGGCTTTGGATTATGAGACAATCAGGTAGAGAGACTGATAATATTTTGGAGGCAAATGGGAAGCATAAGTTGCTGCCCTGGCCCTGTGTATCTTTGAGTTTTTGCAGGTGCTTTACCCACCTTGTCTGCCTCTTCTTATCTTCTTGTGACATGAAGTTAGTGGATTTGAAAAAGCTGCCAGCTTTGGCGGGGCCCGTGGCTCAGGGGGTAGGGTGCAGGACACATACACTGAGGCTGGTGGGTTCAAACCCGACCTGGGCCAGCTAAAGCAACAACGACAGCAGCAACAACAACAACAAATAGCCAGGCATTGTGGTGGGGACTTGTAGTCCCAACTACCTGGGAGGCTGAAGCAAGAGAATCACTTAAGCCCAGGAGTTTGAGGTTGCTGTGAGCTATGATGTTGTCATGGTACTCTAACCAGGGTGACAGACTCTGGTTTGAAACTCTGTCTAAAAAAAAAAAAAGCAGCTAGCTTTGAGAGAGGGGTGCTTACTTTCCCAATCTTGACCTGAAGGACTTCTCTCCATCCAATGAGCATTGTGATCAAGAGTGAACTAGTCCCAAGGTCAACTGGATGAACAGATCCTTTCTTGTATTGGCTTATGGAGGCCAATTAGTAATTGCAACTAACTGCTAGTAATTCAACTAACTGCTGCCACTGAGCTAGGTCTACTGGAGATAGCGATAAACTCCCAAACGGGGTGAAGGACCCATCTGGACTGAATGCCTAACCTTGTCCTGGCTTTGGTGGCGCCTTTAAACAAGCACAAAGAAGCAGGTCTACCAGTACTCCCATTCCTTTGTTTTTTGAGCAGTTTGTTTTTCTTAATCCTCATCCCTTGTAATAGAAAAAGCACAGTCTCCAGAGCAGTGATTTTCAACCAGTGTGCTGTAGCACGCTCCTGTGCAGTGACGGGGTGTTAGGTGTGCTGCAAAATTTTTTTTAAATCATTAATTAAATTATTTTTGAAAGAAGTTCAAAGTACAGTAAGTGTAATTTTTTTTAATACTTGTTTTGGATCAATGTTATTTAAGTGGGGCACAGAAGTTTAACTATAGTTCAAATGTGCTGTGAAATAAAAAAGGTTACCCAGATGATAAAAAATCATTTTACAACAAAGACATTTGCACCAGAATGTTTATTGCAGCCCAATTTATAATTTCCAAGTCATGGAAGGATGATTATAATCTTCCTAAACCTCAGTTTTCTTGTCTATAAAATGGGGCTGAAAGAATTTACCTTGCCATAATCCTTAATGTGGATATGAAATGTAGTAATGTATTTAAAATTCTCATCACTAGGCCTGGAACTTTGAAAGTACCTCATTCATATGAATCCCTTTTCCTGCGGGGTTGGATGGAGGGTGTATCCTGTTGATAATTTGAAGATGGCTACTTATTTCATTGCCCTAGGGATTTTGGTATTTTCACACAGATAAGACTTGATAATAAAATGGCCTCCATCTTTTATGTTTGTGTTTCAAAAGTAATGGGAAATTGTCCCAGGAATTCAGATGTTATAACTGCTTGCAACTCATTGCTTCTTGACCGAGTACAAGAGCACACAGTAGATTTCATACGTGTACTTCTGTATTATTTATGAGCTTGGTTCCAGTTTAATGAAGACCCTGTTCCCCTGCCCCCCCAAAATCATATTTCATACAAAATGAGTCAAGGCAGACTGAGATTCACAGCCACACCTTGATCCCGTAGTGGAGTTTATGCTGAGTCTTTTGTGAGTCTCAGTGAACCTCTCACAAGCTGATGTCTAAGCAGCTCCAAAGCTCAAGAAGTATGGCGTGATGGGCAGCTATGAGATTGAAGTCCAGACAGGTTTCCGTAAGACAGTAAGATGATTCATTGCTTTGACAATGAAGCCTTCCAGATATTTTGTTAAGGAATCTTGGAATGCAAGAATTAAAAGTATAGAAGATGAAGGAGACTCTGAATCTAAAAATAAGAAATACCTTATTGCTAAAATATAAAACTATTATAATAAGCAATGGATCAGAGTAGAGAAATGCAAAGTCTCTGTAACAACGACAGCAACAGCAGTGGGTGATGATAAATGCATACTGCACCAGGTGTTTTCCTGGGCTGGGGATTCATCTACGTCTGGGAATATATTCTAGTGGGGGAGGATAGACAATAAACAAAATAAATAAGGGTATTAGTGAATGATAAACAGCAATGTGAAAATGAAGTCAGTAAAGGGGATAGAGATTGCAGGGCAGGGGTAGATGTGGTTGTGGAACGTTTCAATGAGTAAGCAGCACATGAACAAGATACGCTCTCTTGTTCTGGGAAGAGCATTGTAGGAAGAGGGAACCCCAAAGTGTCTAGGCATTGAGAATGAAGCAAGTTCAGGCAAGAACAGGCTGATGGGAAGTGAAGTCAGAGTGCTTACAAGACGGAGGGTTCATGGGACAAACAACTTGATATTTACCTAATGAAAGGGCTTACTATCATTATCATCCTTCTTAGTCTTTAAATTTTTTTTTTTAAATTTTCTTTTCTTTTTCATTTATTTTCTTTCTTTCTTTCCTTTCTCTCTCTCTCTCTCTCTCTCTCTCTCTCTCTCTCTTTCTTTCTTTCTTTTTTTCTTTCTTGCTTTCTTGCTTTCTTCTTTTTTTAGAGATAAGGTCTTGCTTTTTTAACCAGGCCAAAGTATAGGGCCATGGTCATATCTCACTACGACCTTGAACTTCTGGGCTCTGGCAATCTTTCTTCTTCCTCAACCTCCCAAGTAGCTGGGACTAAAGGCATGGCCCACATCTTGGCTAATTTTATAATTTTTTGTAGAGATGGGGGGGGTCTTACTATGTTGTAGAGGCTAGTCTCAAACTCCTGGCCTCAACTGATTCTTCAACCTTGGCCTCCCAACATGCTGGGGTTATGGGTGTAAGCCACTGAGCCTGGCCCCTCCTGCTTATTCTGATCACTCTTTTCTTTAGCATTTTGCTTGGCAATTTGACAAGCACATTGCCTGCAGGATCTTCTCAATCTTCACAACAGCCTTTTAGATGCAGAGAGTATATCATTCCCAATGCACTTATAAGAAAACCTTGGCTCAGAGAAGTTAAGTACTTCACATATATGAGTCCTTTTTCCTTAAGGGAATAGCCCAATGGCAAAGGCTCATTGAATTTTCTATCACACCAATCTTCTTCCATTTTCAAAGCAATTTTATCTGCGTCCCACCTTCTAGCTTTTGCTTACATACTTTTAACTAAGAGGCTCCAGGAAGCTCTCTCTAGTTCTATCAATTGCTTTTGATGCTGCCTCTTCCTTCTCACTGGACATGGAACTGAATGGCAAAAAATTGAATGAGTAGACAAAATTTCTGAGCCTCTTTGCTATAGACTCACATTTGTGACTTCCCTTTCTCCCCAAATTCATATGTTGGCCCCCTAACCCTAATGGGATGGCATGCAGAAGTGGGGGTCTTTGGGAGGTCATTACATCATGAAGGTGGAGGCTTCATGAATGGGATCAGTGTCTGGATAAGAAGAGAGAGAGAGACTAGACCTCCCTCCCTCTCTGCCACACGAGGATATATAGCAGGAAAGTCACTCTCTATAAACCCTGAAACAAAACCCTTACTCTGATTTGGGACTTCCAGCTTCCAGAACTGTAAGAAAGAAATTTCTGTTGTTTATAAGGCACCCGATCTATGGTATTTTTTTTTTAGAGCTGTTCAAACAGACAAGGTACTCCAATATATTTTGCACAATTATTTCCTTCTTGAGTTGTGGCCAGGGGGAACTTGTTCATGGTACCGACATTCCTCTCCCATGCTTACTGATTCTTGGTTGTGAAATTGTCTTTCGATTCTCCTGTTAACAGCATTCCCGTTCTGTTTTTGAGCACTGCTACCTAGTTATTCATTCTTGTTTCCACGTCTTTCCTCTTTCTCCCGATCGTATGAGGAGGTAGAGTTTGGCAAGTGTTCATTGCCACATATGGAAGGTTTGGTGCATAACTGGTTCTTTCTCATTCCAGGTGGAGAATTGCACTTCTGGGCCCCTCTGCATTAGGTTATGCTATTTGAGTGAAAATAACCAAGGTATTTATGGGTGGAAACATTTAACTACTGGAGTGAGATCCTCCAGGGTTCTTTTCTTTCCCCTTGACTGAGGCAAACCGTGAAGCATCTGCTGAGATGGAGTTTGATGAGCTGCATGCAGACTTGAATTCTGAGCCAACACATGAAGGGTGGTGGGGGCTTTTCCTAGAAAGCCGCTGAGGCTTGAAGAAGGAACTTTGTGTGTCATATTCTTGTAATTTTGGGTGTGTGGGTTTTGTTATTGTAGCATTACCTAGCTCATACTGTTCAATGATGTTTTTTAAATCAACTCTAAGGTTTTAAGCCAGGCTATGCCCTGCTTTCTTGCTCAGCAGCATGGTGTGAAGTTAGGACCTGAGGTTTGCCAGCAAGACTTGCATTGTATGACCTCGAGCAAGTTACTTTGCATTTCTGCATTTTCTTTTCTGCATATGAAAACAACTTATACTTACCTTCTAGTGTTGTTGTGAGAATTAAATGCAGTAATGTAAGTAATATAGGCAGCACACAGTAGGCATTTAACAAATGCTCATTTCCTTCCTTCTTTGTATTATCAGTAGTTCTAAGATTACATACCCATTCAATTTTCTCCCAAGGATTCCACTTTTCTCACTAACTGGTGTTTCCTTGTTGCCAGGATTTAGTGCCAAGTAACCATTTCCTCTGTTGCCTGCTTTGTCTTCTGAAAAGATGAAATCGTCAGCAAGGCAAGGCAAGGATTTATCAGATGAGACGCCCAACAGATGTCCAGAGAGTATAAATCCCCACTGCTGCTCCGTCTTGCCTCTGTGCCAGCTTTGTAATCTGTATTAGGAAAACACGGTCTGGTTGATTGCTCTGTAATAGACTTTCACAACATTAACACTTGTTTCCCTATCTTCGAGTTCTCCATGATACTTGTTTTCATTTTCAATTTTGATTCAATTCAATTAGATGTTTGTTTTGACTCAGGCACTAGGCTGGGCGTAGGGGATACAGAGGTGAATGAAGGCATAGCCCCTGTCTGTAAGAAGGTCACTCTGGTGAGGGAACAGATAGATCCTCCAAACCAATCAATCAGCTCAGAGAACAGAACCCAAACATCAGGATAGTTACACCTGTATAAGCATGTGCACAGTACAGAGGGGGGACTAGAAGGAAAGATGAATTCCACTCGGGGTAGGAGTGGGAAAGAGACGAGCAAGATTTCTTCTAGAAGGTTTTTCTCATCTGGGTTTTTATAGGTGAGGAGGCGTTTGCCAAGTGGATCCCAGAGGGAGAGCATTAGGGAAGAAGGAACAGCATTTCAAAGGCACAGTGGCATAGAAATGAGACACAATCCTGGGCAACAGAAGTGATTTCAATGTTTGGCAGCAAAAGGTACAAAGTGGGAAGCACTACAAGTTGCAGAAGAAGCCTTTTCCAGGTAGGCCGGGGGGAGAGGCATATTCTTGAGTTTGTGGCTATTTCTTGGAAGTACTTTCCTTAGAGATTTACCCTTCATTACTTTAGGTCACCAACTCCAGCATACATGATGGTACTTGTCTCTTTGCCTGATAATAGGTCTGGAAGGGGTAATGAACTCTGAGAATATGCTGGGAGGAAACTGGAGTTAAGATGAAGACTGACGAAGGCTCCAATCCTGACTATTTGCTTTGTTAACCCTATATGCTTAAGCAGGTGCCTGAGGGTCTCCATGAGCTCCTCTGCAGAATGGGCATAATCATCCCTGCCTCGCTGCAATTGTGAGGATTAAAAAATGAAAGAAATAATTAAAATATCCAGCCTAGCCCTTGGCATCCTTCGGGTGCTGAATACATCTTCTCATTGTAAAAATCAGTGACTAATGTTTGGCGATTGCATTAAACTCATGAAGAAATGGCTGGAAATTGTAAAATTGGTTTTAAAAATTACAATCATGGTTTAAAAAAATTTTTTTTGAGAACAGTTCTTTATTCTTTTTCATAACAAAACTTCAGTGCCCTCAAAGGAGGAAAACAAACTTACAACAGGAAAAAAAAAAAAAAAAGAAAGAAAGAATCTGACATTTTTAAGGTATCAAGCCTCAAAGGTCTTACCTTGAGATTATTTTGGTAAATCCATTTACATGTTTCCCTCTCCCCTCCCCGCAAAATGTCATACGTTAGAGCACACCACTATTTTGACATCTCCATTGTTGTATTTATTTTAAGCTATCAGTAGAGTTTTAAATATCTCAGAAGTGAACTCTGGCCTTTGTGGAAGGCAAACTAATTATTTCCCAAACAGTTCCATACAGCAAGCCTCTGGCATTTGTTTCCTGGCAGCTTAGAAAGGAAATGTGAAGCCAGTAGCTTTTTAAGGAAGGGGACGTGCCGTCAGACAAGAGCCCAGAAACGTGGGGTGTCCCAAGCCGTCTTGGCTGCCGTGGTTCCAAAGGAAGCCCTGACCTCCCGGGAGAGCAGCTTGGACTAGAGTTTCACAGGAGTGATTCTGCAGATGACTCCCACAAAACAAAAGCAGTGGTGGTGGGTGGGGGAAGGTTCATTGTCACAGATGTCAAGGGCTGACTGGGGGCTTTTTTAAAAAACTGGTTGTACCTTTATTTTCCTTATTTTATTTTGGATTAATATGAGGGTAACGTCATTAGGTTACATTGTTTGCATTTGTAAGGTATAGTCCCAAGTCTGAGTTGTCGTTCCTCCCTTCACCCGGGAAGTGTGCCACACACAACGCCCACATTGTAACTGGTGGGTAGGAACCTACTGAGCCTTCTCCTCACTTCTCCCTTCTTGAGTTTAATTTGTTTTTCTCTCACGTGGGCCGATAGTCATTGATCTACTGTTTTCAGATTAGTACTGAACACATGGGTTCCATACTTGAGATACTTAGGAGAATTTTCTCCAAATCCATCCAGGTAAATCCAAAAGATGCCAAGTCTCCCTCTTTGATACATACGCATTCAGAATGGGAGAAGATATTTGCATGTTAGGCATCGACCAAACAGCTAATGTCTAGAATATACAAAGAACTTAAGTAAATCAACAATGTTTTATGCAACTATTTGATCTCTTTGAAGTAGAACTTTTTACAGCCATCCCCGTTTATAGATGTGGAAACTGAGTCTTGGAGACGTTAAGACTCTCGTTCAAGGTCACAGGGCCAGGAAGTTGAGAGCTGGTGTTTGCCTGGGACCAGGTGTGTGATCTTAACCACTCAGCTCTCCTGCCCTGGAACCTTCATGCTTCTGACTTTGGGCAGCTCACCTAGCCTCTGAGCAGTCAGTTTATTCTTCTGTCAAACGGGGATGATGCTTCCTACCACCAACCCCATAGCTGTGCTGCTCAGATATATTTCCAGAGGTGAGAAGCATTTATAGAAAATAAGTAAAAGCAAAACTTTGTAATGAATTTGCTTTTGAGGAATGCCATCTTCTGTATCTTATCATGACAACAGACAGCCCCTTACGTGGCTATCATTTTTCTGTTGCAGATGGTACCACCTTGAATAACATACACATTCCATCATTCTTTTTATCTTAAGCCATTCATCCCTCACCTCCTTTACCCCCATCCTCAGGCTTTTATTCCCTCCCTAATCATCCTGGTCACAGAGTTCCCTGACTTCAGAAGCAATTGCTGACATTCTCAGAGGTATTATAAGTTTCATGATGGAGGTGAGCACTAGGGCTGTGGGGTGCACAGAAGGAGGTTCACTGACAAGCCTAAAGGTTCAGGGGGGGCTTTTACAGGGTCTAAGTACTGGGTAATGGTGAGGATTTAGGTAGGAGGAGAGAGGAGGAGGGAAAGGAATCGCAGGCTTGTGCAGAAGCATGACACTTTCTGGGATCCACAGGGATTTGAGCAGGATGAGGTGGGTATGTGTGGAGTGTTGGTATTTGTTAAATTTTCCCGGAGTATTTTTTAACCCTTATCTCTTTAGATAGAGTTAGTTACAGGAGGGCAAAGACTACACCTTATTTTCATACTCTCACAGTGCCCCACCTAGAGGTAGGCACAGAGCCAGCCCCAGAGAGGACCCATGCTATTATTAATCTGTTAACACTCACATGCGAATGAATTAAGTTTAGGGGGCGGTGAAGAGATGGGATGTGCTTGGTGATGTTTGGTCAGCATGTACCCAGTGAGCTTTTTGATCCAATGACTTCACACACTTGAAGCTACTTTCCCAAAGGGATAGATTTGTCTCCCTCTAGTAAAGGATCAGTATAACCCTGCCATTAGTATTATTGATCCCTTTCCCCCCTTTCCATGTCAAAAATCTGGCTCAGATCACCAGGTGTTATCAACTACCTTCTCTGCACTGGTGCTTCTGCCATGATGGTTGTTTTCACACGCACAAGTGTGTCTGTGAAATAGACCCACCCATCTCACCGTGCCTGTGTCTCCAAAGTTCACCCAGCTGATGCTTTCAAAGACAATTAAAAAGATGGTAGTTACACTGCTCTTGAAACTTCATTTCCATTTTTCTTATTCAACACAATGTAGCATCTTCTTGAAAGGCAGACTCCAATTTAGGGGCCAAGAGGTGAGTCAGCATCAGTAAGATAAGAATAATTATTGGCACACACACACGCAAAAGAATTTCAGGTAGCATTAGTAGACGCAACCTCTGTCTGCCCAAGATTTACTGCTAATTACAACCCTTCACTTCTGAAGAAGTGAAGTCTACCTGGGCTGAGCTTCAACTTAAAATATGAGGTTGGTCATCAAACACAAGCTTCACCCAAAGTGATGACCTCGGAAGAAATGGGCTCCGATGGATGAAGGTAGCTGTGATGGAGCTTAATGAAATGAGGGCTTCGGGGATGTGGTATTTCTGTTTTCATTTCACAATCAATCAAGCCATGAATGAGAAGAGAAATATGTTGGTTACATTGCTTTAAAATAGCTCAGCAAAAATATAATTTCTTATTGATTAGTTTTCCATCGAAGGCAAGGTCTGTGGATACAAGAAAAATTGACTGCTGGAAATTCTAAAATAAAGAAAGTAAATGAGGGGAAGATGTTTAAATTTTTAAAGGGGTGAAGTGTAATCGATATACCCTAATATGCCACTTATAAAAGCAGTGCTGGAACTGAGATCTAAGTTATCCTTGATCTGATTAACTTATTTTTATTTACTCTAGCATTTAAACAATGTGAAATTAAAAAAAAATGTAGGGGGAAGAATCTTCTGAATGGCAGTGGAAGGCTATGCCCACAGAACGATGTTTCAGGTACCACAGAAAGTAAAGAAATGTAGGAATGAGAATTGTCTCTGGAAGTTGGATGGGGAATTATTTGATAGGTTACTATGTGCTCATGACTCTTTTGGTTACATTTCTATGTAACTCAGACTGGTTTAAACCAGTTATTCTTTGTCTCACTTGGTTGCCCAGGCTAGAGTGCAGCGGCATCGTCACAGCTCCCAGCAACCTCATACTCCCAGACTCAGGTGATCCTCCTGCCTCAGTCTCCTGAGTGGCTGGGACAACTGGCACCTGCCACAGTGCCCAACTAGGTTTTTCTAGTTTTTTTTCTTAATCAGAAGCAATTATCCTTACCCCCACTTATCCAGGGACTGGAGCTATTTTTTTGTGGCTACAATGGTGGCCACCAACTCATTCCAGGAGTGATGCTAAACTTCTGACAAGGCACAGGACAGGTGCATCCAGCCCAAACCTGTCAGTGGTGCTGAGCTTCAGAAACTTGAGATTAAGCACAAAAAGGTAGAATTTTTTGAGTCATAATGCAAAACTCTAGGCTGGATCTGGTTGGCTCCAGATGTCATCAGAAGTATTTTATTTTATTTCCTTTTTTTTTTTTATCTTCAGGTCTGTAGCTTTTCTTGTCAGCTGAGGGAGGTTTCTTCCCTCATAGTTACAAGATGGGCTTCGGCAGCTCAAGGCTGCTGCCAGCTTAGGGACGCTTGTGACAAAAGACCTTGTCTCTCTCATTGGCTTTCCCTCAAATCCTGAGATTGACTGTCATTGGACTAAACTCTGTCCCATGATCATATCTAAACCCCTCATCACGAGGCTGGCATTGCTGGCTGAGTAGACCTGAGACACCCCCAGCTCTGGTGCTGAGAGCCAGGGGGGTGTTGAATTAGCACCATCTACACCAATGTGGGGGTAGACCGAGAAGGTGGGAGGTGCTCTTCCAAAAGGAAAAGTGGGGGCTAAAAACACAGAATTGGGGAAAATAGCTGCTGAACAGCCAGAAATGAGATATCTACTATATTTATTTTCAGTGAAATTTCAGAAGAATGGTGGTATGGGGACCATTAGAAACCCTGTCCTCCATGCCCCCCCTCCCCTGCCACCCAAGATACCTTTAAACATATACCTATGATAGTCTCTCTCTCTTGTCTCATTCTAAGAAATTTATATAGGTGAGTAGGAAGGTTTATTGTCAGGACACAGAAGTTTCTCCAGGAATACAGTGTAGGCAGAGGGACCTCATGGGACCTGGAGCACTGTCAATCAACTGTCTTTCCATCTTGCTCAAGGGAGCTTATCTCTGCCCGTCTGCCCCACTGTCCTCTCTGCAGACTGGTGTCTGCCACCGGCATCTCAGTTTTGCTCTTGCCCAGTTTCTACTTGTCTAGGGCTCTAGTCTTCTCCAATGAGGTCTTGTACTTCTAGCGTCTAACTCCCTCTGACCCATTCAGCCTCTTTCTGAATTGTAATAATTTCCCAGGGGTAAAAATCTGAGAGGTCCAGATAGTGGCAGGTGTTCATTCTCGTCTAGTCACCTGTGGCTGGGGTGGGGGTGGGGGAGACACACGACTACCTCTGCTGGGTGGGGGCTAGAGAGGGTCTCTGAGGAGTTATGCAGCAGGAGGAATTGATAGACCTCTCTGATTTTCCTAGACATGATGTTGAGGACACTGCATTGAAATGTGCCCAGCCCTTGTCTGGTAACTTGACACTTTTTAGCTCGCTTAATACTCAAGACTACCCAAGGAAAGGCTGACATTGTTCTCTACAACACGGGAAGCCAGCAAGATGCACAAAGGTAGACACATATTGCTTCAAATGTTATTTTTGTGAAATATTAATTTTCCTGACATAACTGGATTCCTAGCGAATTACCTGGAGTTATGCAGTCAAGGTAATTCTCACCCCTCTCCTCCTTAGAATCTGGTGTACTCTAGCCATGCTGGGTAAGCGGCATTCTCTGGTTTCCTCAAACATATGGCCTTTGCCTGTGCTGTCTTCTCTTCCAGAAGTGCTCTTCCCTCCTACTCTTTGTGTGGTTAAGTTTTACTCATCCTTCTGGTCTCAGACATCACTTCCTTGGGGAGATGTCTCCTGATTCCCTGAACAGAATGTCTCATCCTATTTATTCTGGCTCATGACACCCTGTTCTTTTCTCTTAGCTTTTTATCAGAATGTGTAATCTCACAAGTTTTGTATAATTATCCTGTCTAGATCATTAACTCTTCGAAGAGGAGGAATCACACCTGCCTAACATCTAGTACACATCCGATAACAGTGGTGAAGTCACTAAAGCAAATGTAATTATCCAGAGGGAGACCCCTGTGGAAATTTTGTTTGGATTAGAGTAAAATCTTAAACTACTGTTTAAAATGATCCCATCTTTTTGTGGAGGTAAGGGCATGCCTTCAATGGGGGTAACTCTGATGTTTGATAAGTTTGCTAAATTGAAGATGTGCAAATAAACCTTATAGATAATTTAGAAAGATACATTCTGTTTCCACGTTTTTTTGTTTTTTTTTTTTTCATCTGTTTTTGGGGGATGATTCATAGGGCCAACATGTGGTGAAATAGTGGGAAAGAGAAGAGAAAATAATGTTTATTGAGAAGCTACCAGTGGCCAGGCACTGTGAGAGGCACTTTATTAACACCTTATTAAATATTGATTATCTTATTAATTCTGATTAATTAATATCTTATTTAATTCTCTTAATGAGCCTACAAGAGGGTGCTTCACTTTTTGGGTGGGCTTCTTGAACTTCCATTCCTGCCTCTGCCCCTGCAGAGGCAGTAATGGTAAATGCCATTTCCTAGACTTCTAGAATTCTGGATATGACTCATGTTCTGCAAATCAGATGCTCTCCCATGAATTTTGAATTCAGAACTGAGTTAAGAGGGGAGAACACAGTGTGCAATCCACTTGTCTCCTGTGGATCATCATGGGCTCTGAGTGGTTTCTACAGGTATCAGCTTCCTGATGGGTGACTTCTTATAGTGGTGGTGGCAGGTTTTTTTCCCCCCCATCACAGCAGAGGCAGAGTGATTGGGTGGGAAGCAGGGAATTGTTTTTGGAAATGGCAACTCTGAGTTTTTCCAACAGTTTTCTAAGTCACTTCACGTTGCAGGCAGAATGAGGACCCCATTCTTGGCAAGGGAAAACACCCCCAGAAAAAGGGAAAAATTAAAAAGTAAGCTGAGTGAATCGGAACAAAGAAAAGTCAACTAGTTTGCCTTTAAACCAGCTGCTGCTAAATTTATTATTTGAGCAAGTTTCCTGCTTTTCCTAGAACTCTGGTTTATTGGGGATACAGCTTACAAACACCCCTGCTGGATGTGTAAACACTCTGAGGAAAAATGGCCATAGAAGTGACTACGGCAAGGCCTGGAAAGATACATTTATTAGGCCGTTTCCTGCCCAGTAAACAGACAAAGCAGATACCCATTGCGGAGATTTGCATTTGGCTGGGCAGAGATCAAGGGAATAGCTCAAGCCCTAAAATATGGTTAGGAGGGCTTACATCCTTTATCGCAGAGGAAGACCCTTTGTGGTGGTCATGAGAGGAAAATTCCTCTCTCCCAATTCTTCAGAGGAGATTGATGCCAGCAGAGTTTCAATCCCCAGGGAACTATTGGAGTTTAACCCCTTCCTAGGAATCTGTGTGTGTGACCTCAGACAGGAGGCTGCTGCCACACAAGGTTCAGGTTCTGGATTTCTCAAGGCTGCTCAGACCCTTAAAGTTAATAGTTATAAAAACAGTAAGAGCTCGATTGGTGAGAATGCACTTGTGGTGCATCTTATAATGGTATATGTGAAACTTAGTAAATGTGGAATGTAAATGTCTTAGCATAATAACTGTGAAATTGCCAGGAAGGCTATGTTAACCAGTGTGATATAAACGTGTCAACTGGTCTGTGAAACTAGTGTAT
>CAUYPK010129754.1:0-12211 GCA_963574355.1 Loris lydekkerianus | reverse complement strand
TTGCCATGGCAGTCTTCCTCATAAAATCTTTCCCCAGGCTGATATCTTCCAGTGTTTTTCCTATTCTTTCTTTGAGGATTTTTATTGTTTCATGCCTTAAATTTAAGTCCTTTATCCATCTTGAATCAATTTTTGTGAGTGAAGAAAGGTA
This sequence comes from Loris lydekkerianus, assembly GCA_963574355.1. Classification (NCBI taxonomy): domain Eukaryota; kingdom Metazoa; phylum Chordata; class Mammalia; order Primates; family Lorisidae; genus Loris; species Loris lydekkerianus. Next base: position 12,060 of record CAUYPK010129754.1, on the reverse strand, counting down.
CGGGTCCAGTTTCAGTCTTTTACACGTGGATATCCAATTCTCCCACCACCATTTATTAAATAGGAAATCTCTTCCCCAGGGGATGCTCTTGTTTGGTTTATTGAAGATTAGGTGGCTGTAAGTTGTTGATTTCATTTCCTGGTTTTCTGTTTGATTCCAATGTATATGTCTCTATTTTTGTGCCAATACCATGCTATCTTGATAACTATGGCCTTGTAATATGGCCTAAAATCTGGTATGGTGATACCCCCAGCTTTGTTTTTATTACTAAGAACTGCTTTAGCTATACGGTTTTTTTGCTGGTTCCATGCAAAATGCAGAGTCATTTTTTGCAAGTCTTGAAAATAGGATGTTGGTATTTTCATAGGGATGGCATTGAATTGGTAAATTGCTCTGGGACGTATAGACATTTTAACAATGTTGATTCTTCCCACCATGAGCATGGTATGTTCTTCCATTTGTTAAGGTCCTCTGCTATTTCCTTTCTTAAGGTTCACTACTTTTCTTTATAGAGGTCCTTCACCTCTTTTGTTAGGTATATTCCTAAGTATTTCATTTTCTTTGGGGTCATGGTGATGGGAGTTGTGTCTTTAATTAACATCTCATCTTGGCTGTTGTTGGCATATAGAAAAGCAACTGACTTGTGAACATTGATTTGCTTATGATATGATCTTATGATGGCTGATAGGACTCCCCATCAGGTGGCTGATGCCTGCAGCCCAGCAGAGACACACAAACCCTGGTCTCCAAGAAAAGAGCTGAAGTGCTCCTAGCCATCTGTGTCCCAGCTGGGCTCTACTCTCTCCTTTTCAACTTTTTCACCTATCTTCATTATTTATCCTATTCCTTCATGATGATATGATCTTCTACTTAGAGAACCCTAAAGACTCAACCACAAGACTCTTGGAAGTCATTAAAAAATACAGTAATGTTTCAGGATATAAAATCAATGTTTTCTGCCTTTTGACCCTTCAACAATGTTTAGAAGAGTGGATGAAAAGTTTCTGAAATTGAACTTTTGGGGACGATGTCTGTGTGCGTTCCTTTTGGGTGTGAGAGTGGTGACCACACTTGGGTGGAACTCTTGGGTCTATGACACCCTACACAGAAATCATCCTGAGCTGGCAAGTGGAAATCACGGCTCATTCCACCAGAGGGCGTGAGAGAACCACACAACACGGAGCTTTGAAGCTGGCGCTCTCCGGCGAGGCCCAGCTTTTGCTGCGGCAGCGCCCTCCAAGGGGATTCCCAGAATCGAGAACATGAATTGTTCTCCCAACATTCTCCCTTTAGATACCGCGACGCTATTAGATTCCTGGCTCAGCAAATGTGAAATGTAAATGTCATGCCACGGTGACTGGGAAAATGCCAGGAAGTCTATGTTGAATATTGGGATGAAAATGTGTCAAATGGTTTATGAAGCTAGTGTATGATGCCCCATGATCATATCAATGTACGCAGCTATGATTTAATAAAAAAAAATAATAATAATAATATTTAGTTAGCCAGAAAAAAAAAAAACACGCCAAAATTTTAAATGTAATCATCTCTAACTGGGGTTTACTAGCAATCTTCACTTTTTTCTTTATACATTTCTGAATTTTCTAAATACTGTATCATTTTACATATATACCTATGTTTGCATATATGTTTATGTAAAAAAAGGTGATATAATTTATGGTTATAAATGGTTATAATGATGTTCATTGGAGTATTTTATTAACTTAAAATATTTAAAAATCAAATAAATGCATTTACTAAGATAAAGAGGGCAACTACTAGATCTAGAAAGTTGTTTTAAATTAACAATTTTCATCAAACGTCTTTTTTGATTACTTATACGTCACATGAAGTCCTTCCTATATGTAGACTGGAGGTGCCACTGACCAACTCATCATACCTTTGTCACTCAGTACAACCAGGCTGTGTAGTACCTGTAGCCACTTGCTGAAATTCAAGACAATGCCAGGCACATCAGGGGATATGCATCTGACTTATTTATCAGGCTTTTTTCTAGACTTGTAATAATTATACGATGCTTCAAAACCTTTAAGTATATAGAGAGGACATGGTGAAATGTCAGATTGCTTTCTGCATAGTTCGTTGCAAAATTTAATTGGACAGGATAGAACAGGGTGATGTGTCTTTAGTGGAGGAATATTGATGATGATGGCAGTGAATGTGGCCAAGATAGCCAACTGGTCACCATAAAAGTGTGCCCTCACTAAGTGTTAAGTCAGCATGGGAAGTGGCTGCCCAGGCAGGGACCTCATTTTTTGTACCCTACTTGGAGCTAGTAAGACGATAGGATTAGTGCTCCCCAATGAAATACAAGTTTAAAATGCTTTTACTTCTAACTGATGGTAGTTATAAAGTGGCTATACCGTCTTCATCTCCTTTTTAATTTTCTTCTACCTAGAGAAAGAAGATACTGAGACTCTAAGGGACGGCTGAGCCACACAACACAAAATGAAGAAACCCATCTGCCAACCAAGATGGCCCACAATGGATTGTCAAACATACAGCACTGAAATCTTTGGGTTATCTGTTATTACAGTTAATATTTCCCAAAATAATGCAATGAGGAAGATAGCCACTATTAACTGAATAGCTCCTACACACAAGGCATCATTCTAAGCAATTGATATACACTGTCCCATTTAAAGTGTATCCCAGACTCTAGGAAGTATTCATGTTATAAGGAATATATCAGGGTAGTTAAAATATTTTATTTTTCATACAGTAGATTTAGGAGTCATGTCTAGGGTCTCTTTTTAAGCCATGGTCTTAACTACAATGTGATATTTACAGGTTTGAAATTGGTTTAATGGACCTACCCAAAGAGTTTGATTGGTGAAATGATGCCCACCTAGACAGAATGGTAAGATTTAATATATTAATCAATGAAGATACACTCTTCTATATATCAAATCTGTAGGTGACAGCAAAGTGGCAGAGATAAGTAGACTGAATGAGAGAAAAAGATCAAAGTATCTATTAAAGAATGCATAAATGTCTGAGACTTTACAAGTTTAAATTAAATAAGCTTAAATGCACGTTTCTATCATTATGAAACAGACTAGAGTGGGAGAGGTGTGGTTTAGCAGTAACAAAAGTAGCAAAGTTTAGTTGCCAGTACACTCAACAAGGATCAATAAATTTTTATTTATTTCTGATGTGATTACAAGAAACATTGTAATCTTGGGCTAAACTAACAGCATACCTAAAACACGAGAGATAACTCTTTTCTGTGTTGGTCAGGCCATAACTAGAATAATACATTTTATTGTGGAATCCACATTTTAAGAGAAACATTGACAAGGGGTGATCAGGATATTGAATTATCTTAGAGCAGTGGTTCTCAACCTTCCTAATGCCATGATGTATTTTCATTGCTACAAAGGAGACATGACCTATAGGTTGAGAACCACTGTCTTAGAGTCAAGTCAATTAATAAATAACTTAAGATGCTATATATTCCTGCCAGGAGAGAAAATATTTAGGTGAATCCTGGCATGTTATCTTAAAGTATACAATAGCTTGTCATATGGAAGATGATGTATTTTATAGCCTCAATGGTTTTAACAAAAATCACAGAATACAAGCTAAAGATAAGTGATTTTGGATCTCTTCGAGGAGAAACTTTCAAATAGTCATACTTATCAAGAGCTGGAATGGGCTTTCCTGAGTGAGGAATGTAATCTCCATGGAATGAGATGTCCATTGCTGGAGGTGTCTAAGCCTAGTCTAGACAATTAATTGGCAAGAGAAATCCAATGACTACTGAAGTTAACTAGAAAAGCATTACATTCTCTTTCAAAACATGGAAAATGTAATTAAGTGGGTGATTTGTAACTATAAATTTTAATCAATTTATAACCCTGATGATTCCCCACTTTATAAATTGTGAAGATTGAATAACTGATAACTTTCCTGAAACGTGGTGAATAGAATGAGACAAAGCTCTAATAAAAAAAGAAGTGGAGTGTTTCAGCCTCAGCATACCCAGCTTCCCACCATTAATTAAATGTGCAAGAATCCACTTCACTAAACCTACAGAGGCATAGCCACAGGTAAACACAGAGACCAATGAAGCTATAAATAAATAAGTATTTCAATTACAGACCAGGCTTGTGATTATGTGTGTGGAAAGAATAGATTGTTTAAAAGATTTAGGTGATAGGAATTCAAAGACATTATTCATTTTTTAAGTCAATGGTGGTTATGGTTCCAAAACAATGTGAATGATTATTGCCATCAATCTGAACACTTAAAACAGTAACTTGTTTTTGACATATATTTTAACCACAACAAAAAATATAAGTATCTTTATTTTGGATTAAAAGTTATAATTTTGAGAATCTCTATCAAGAAAATAATATGAGCCAGGTGCAGTGGCTCATGCCTGTAATCCTAGCACTCTAGGAGACCAAGGTGAGTGGATTGCTTGAGATCATGACTTTGAGACCAGCCTGTGCAAGAGTGAGCCCCCATCTATAATAAAAATGTAAAAACTAGCTGGGTGTTGTGGCAGGGTTCTGTAGTGCTAGCTATGTAAGAGGCTCAGGCAGGAGGATTGCTTGAGCCCAATAGACTGAGGTTGCTATGAGCTATGATGCCACGGCACTCTACCCAGGGCAACAGAGTGACACTTTGTAGAAAAGGAAGGGAAAGAAGGGAAAGGAAAAAGGAAAGAAAAAGCAAGCAAGAAAGAATAACATAAAAAAAATTAAAAGCTTTATGTACAACATGCACCATTGTCTAGAATAGAAAAAAACCTAAACGTGCAATGATAAAAGAATGGTTAACTGACCACACAGAGCTATGGCACAGTAATTGAAAATATTTTTATAACAATGAGTGAATGTTCCTGTCATTATGCCAAGTGATGAAATAATGTACAAATGCATAAAAATTTAAAAATAAATCAAATGTTAACCATGGTTTTCGCAGGGGAGTAGGAATATAGGTGAAGTCCTTTTTTATTTTCCATCGTTTCCTACATTCAGGGTGGTGGGAATATGAGTAATTATTTTCTTCTTTTTAATTTCCTTTGTTTTCATTGTTTCAACAAAACAGAATGTTTTGAAATGGAAAAAAAATCCCAATTGTAGATTGTCCAATGTAGCCACTAATCTTATAGTCCTCAGATTTTTCTACCTGGCTACCTGAATATAACACTTCAGAAATAAAAGGACAGTTTGGAATTTTCAAGACACTATAAATCACTTTTTATAGTTTTGCCTGTGCTGAACACTGAATAACACACTAGGTCTGCACTGTATAATGCAAACCTCACAACTGTGTACGTATACAAATTATTTCTTCTACTCTTCTGGGAAAGCAACTAAATCTCTACAAGGCTACATTACTGACTGACGTACAAGTAGAAGTGGCAGGCTGAAACCAGAGCCCTGTCAACTGATTCCATAGCTTATGTTCTTTCTACACCATCAGTCCCCAGAGCTATTCTACTTGGGGCAAGAGGAGTGTGCCTACGCATGAGGAGAGCAGCACTGGTCTCTGAGGAGTATTCAATACAAAGCAAACACTACATGTTCAGCACAGCAATAATACATATGATATCACCTGTTTAAGGATTTGACAGCAGAACCATCTGCTGAGACATTCAATATGGTATATAATACATTAATCTCAAGTGAAATGAAGTATATTTTACTGTGTGTAACTTCAGGGAAAAATACACAGTCTGGAAGCCATCCTAGGGCACAGATATGACACTTTTGTGAAATTCAAATAGAAAAAAAGTAGGTAATAATCTTTAAGATAATGTAATATCTAAATGTAATAATCTATAAGAAAATTGTGATAATCCTTAAAACAGCACATTTTAAGAAATTGGTTTGTTCATTCAATAAACATTTATGAAGCAATGACAGTGGGCTAGAGCCAATACTAGTCTAGCACTGGGAATTATACCTTTTAAAATTTTAAGTCCTTTTCATAATTGATAAGAAGTCTTATAAATTCTGGTAATTTGAGAGACAAAAACACTTGTGGAATTTTAAATTCTGTGCTGAAATTACTCTTATCTTTTCAATAAGGAAGATTTTATAAAATGCTTAAATTTGTGTGAACATGAGAACTAGAAGACGAATAAATGTAATCTCTATACTGCCAGGCTTTTAAGAGCATGACCATTCAGTAGTAAAACATGCTTATTTTAGAAAACTTTGTCAGCATAGAAATAGACCAATCTAGTAATTCACACACTCTATAAAGACTGAACTTGTTTCCCAACTGCAATTATTTTTAATTTTTAGAACAGCTCTCCCTCTAGGATGTTTGTATTAAGGAAATTCAAGTTGTCTTCAGCATATCTGGTCTAAACCCATCGTGAAACTTCATTTCTTCTTCAAGAATGTTTGTTTAATAGCAGAAATTCCTTTTTATAGATTCACTGTTACTTTTTTTTTTTTTTAAAGAAAATCTAACTGAAGGCATTAGTGCTACTAACCATGAATGTGGTTAAATTATGCCATCCAATTCCTTGAGGTTCATTACTAATCTGTATATTTAAAATGTTCCTACTTTTTACATAGGTGTTTATTGCTGTGAACATCTCTCTTAGCATTGGTTTTTCTGTACCCCAGAGGGTTTTGTATGTTGTGTTTCCATTTTCATTTGCTTAAAATATTTTTTTAATTAAATCATAGCTGTGTACATTAGTGCAATTGTGGGGTACAATGTGCTGGTTTTATATACAATTTGAAGTATTTTCATCAAACTGGTTAACATAGCCTTCCTGGCATTTTCTTAGTTATTGTACATTTATATTCTACATTTAGTAAATTTCACATGTACCCTTGTAACATGCACCATAGATGTGGTCCCACAAATTACTGTTCCTCCGCCCATCCTCCCCCTTCCCCACCCGTCCCTATCCCCTTTCCCCATATTCTTCGATGTCCTCCTTACTTTCTTCCTTGACTTAATGGTTGTTCAGAAGCATGTTGTTTAACTGCACTTTTACAGTTTCCAAATTTCTCTTGTTATCTCTTTCTAGTTTTAGTCCATTGTAATCTGAGAAGATACTTGATATGACTTTGATTTTTTTTAAATGTGTTGAGATTTGTCTTGTGGCCTAACGTGTAATCTATCCTGGATAATGTTTCACGTGTGGATGAGAAGAATGTGTATCTTGTATTAATAGATTTGGATGAAATATACTGTAAATGTCTGTTAGGTCCATTTGGTCGAAGGTGGAGTTTAAATTCCTTTCTCATTCTTGATTTTCTGTCTTGATCTCACCAATGCTGCAAATGAGGTGTTAAAATCTCCAACTATTATTGTATTGTAGTCTACCTTTCCCTTTAGATCAATAATACTTGCTTTTCTTCTACTGGATGCTCTAGTATTGTGTGCATTTATATTTAGAATTATTATATCCTCTTGTTGAATTGACCCCATTATCATTATATAATGTCTTTCTTTGTCACCTTTTGTCTGATATAGTCCTAGCTATTATTCCTATTTGTTTTTGGTTTCCATTTGTATGGAATATTTATTTTTTCCATCCCTCCACTTTCAGTGCACATTTCTTCACAGATGGAGTTTCTTGTAGACAGAATACAGTTAGGTTATGTTTTTTAATCCATTCAGGCAGTCCATGTCTATTAAGTGGAGAATTTAATCCATTTACATTCAAGGTTATTACTGATAGGCAAGGATTTATCCCTGTCATTTATTTCTTTTCTGCTTGTTTTCTATACCCTTTGTTCCTTTTGTTTCTTTCTTGTTGTTTATCATGTGGTTTGGTGAGTAAATAAAATAAATAAGCTGTAGTGTCCAACAGGTCAGTAAGTGAATATAGTTAACAACAATATATTGTATACTTCAAAATAGCAAGAAGAAAATATATGTAATATCTTAAACACAAAGAAGTGATGAATGTTTAAGGTGATGAATATCCTAAATAACCTAATTTGATTATTACACATTATATGCTGTATCATGTACTACATAAATATGTATAAATACAACATATCAATTTAAAAATGATAACATCCAGATGATTTAAGTGATTATCAGAGTCACTGACCATCACTGTGTTCATGCCTTCTGCCTCAATTTCCTACCTTACCAAGACTGAGATTGTTAGTCCTCTAATTCAGAAATCCACTTATTATGCCCCAGATTTCTTATTAAGAAATCTTGCTAGGCTATTATTTTCATTTTGAAACTCTCGTTCTTACATTTTCATACTGTTGTATTTTATCCGGTTCCCCTCACCCCCTGCCCAGCTCCTCTCAGAAGTATAGATCTCCGACTGTAGTTTATGTTTCAGCCCCTGGGTGCTATGTCTCAGGTTTCTCTCATTCCATTGTATATTCTATTCATCTCAGGACCACCGAGGATGGGAAATGCCTTATCTAACCCCACCCTAGCACCTGCCCAATGCCCCCAGAATCCACTAGGAGCTAGTTTATTATCTTAGCATCTGTCACATCTGGAAAGGAAGAAGCAAGAGGTTGTGCCAAAATAGAAGTTGGCACTGTGAAAACAGAAAACATTTAAGGAAAATTCAGTTGACTTGGCATATAATGATGAGTGGTTTCAATAATCTCTAAATGCCATTAGAAAATTAGATATATTTGTCTTAAAATATAAAAAGTCACCAGTATTTTACCTAGAATGTTATGTGATACAGTCCATATTTCTATATACTATCTAGTCAATGGCAATCCAATGATGCTACTGAAATTAGTACATTTTGGTGACGCTTACTCATTTATTCTGAGAGGAGTCATACTAGCTGAAACAAAGCAAAGCTAGGTTCTCTTTTTTCATTTTCAAATGCTATAAATGCCCATACATAAAACTAAAGATGATCAAAAACCTGTATTACAGTGCCTTAAAAAGTGTCGCATATTTACCTATTGCTTCTAAGGCAAAGCTTACATAGATAAGAATTTATTTATTGACTGACTCTATTATCTTTCCAAACCTTCAGTGAAAGATCATTTCAGAAATTCATACTTAGCTAAAGATAGGAATTCTGTGCTATTGTTGAATAAGCATAGAGCTAATTCTCAAAAGAGAATGTTTTATAGCATTTTTAAACTCTCCATGTTGCTAAATGCTGTGTCTACATGAAATCATCTTGTAAAGAGAAGGCATTAAAAAGGTATGAAAAGCCTTGGCTAGCAATTTAAAAATAAAGCACTCACTGCCAAGGAACTTTAATCTTGTTTCTTAAATGTGGCTGGTGCTTAGACTTTTGTTAAAATACAAACATGATGGACTCACTAAATCATGTGTAAGCTTCACAGCAAGTCATCTCTAAAGATTTCTAGTGTCATCTCTTCAAATGGAAAATCCCTTCTTTCAGACTCGTAGGAGACATATAAGTGAGGCAGAACAGAGGGTTGAGACTGACCAGGAAGTATTTCTGGTGTTATAAGAATTACACATTTACATTTGTCCAAAGCTGCTGACCAGTCAAAATATACTGATTGGATCAGTGAGGATTTTTTTTTCTTTTTTTCTAAGGATCAACAATCACTTGGAAAAGTCTGTTTTTAAAATCTTTGATTCAGTAATTAATTTTGAGAAAGGCCATCATGCAATACCTATTCTGGTTATACAACTAACTGGGTATTAGTCTACCTCTCAGAAATGAAGACAAAGTAGTGACAAAGATGTTTTGACTGAAGAATTGTGAGAGACACTGTGTGATCAGCATTCAGTCTCAGAGCTATTATAACTTTGTGTATTCATTCATTCAATCTTAATGCTAAAGTAAAAGAGAGATAGAGAGAGAACAGGTAGAATAACTCCTTATAAGAACAGTATGGTGTTGGTAATATCAGCTTCTGGGCCAAGGAAACCCAAGCAGCTAGTTGAGGGAGATGAATTAGGTCAGTGCATAAAGAGCTGAGACAGGCTGAGTGACAGATGAGAGAATTGTTCTAATAAAACAGATGTGTCATTCAGAGGAACCTGGGAAAGTGGGACCACGAAGCAGCACCCACTCTAAAGTATGTCTGAGTGTGGAAAGCAGGGATACAATGTCAACTTCTGTGAAAGAAGTGAAGGGCATTTAAATAATGGGTTACACAACAAATTCTCTGACCATGGAGAGTGCCCAAAGTTTCTGTGGTTCTCTTAATGTTTCCAACTATTCACTATTAGCGATATTGTTCAAGAGTCCTCTAAACTGTGGTCCCTAACTGCTGGGCATGGACCCGTATGAGGCAGCACAGCAGGAGGGAGCAGGACAAGTGGGTGAAGCTTCATCTGTATTTACAGCTCCTCCTCATTGATCACTTCTGTGCTCTGCCTCCTGTCAGATCAGTGCAGCATTAGATTCTCATAGGCGCTCACACCCTATTGTGAACTGCATATATAAGGGATCTAAGCTGCATGGTCCTTATGAGAATCTAATACCCCCACCCTGTCAGTTGTAAAGTGGTTTCCATGAAACCAGTCCTTGATGCCAAAAAGGTTAGCAACCCTCATTTAAAATGTCCCTATTTTCTAGAGCTCCATACAGTGTCTTATTCTTTAAATTCACTCTAACAGCTTCAAATATTGTGGTGATTGACATATTGTGATGATTCCCAAATCACTGCATAAAGCCTCAAGCCCAATTTACTTCCTGTATCTAATTGTTGATGGTATTCCCCTACCCTGATGTTCCACAGACACTTCAAATTAATACATGTATCTGATCTCACCACTTCCTTCACCACATAATTCTTAGCTTCCTGAATTATGGATTTTGGTGATCTGGTGATCAGGGTCAACGAGTCACCTGGCATACCTAGTCATGCAATAAAAATAAATAATGAATTAATCTAATTACCATAAATCAACCAGAATAAGGCATAAGTACAACAGGACAATAAGCTGAAGAACTAAAATGATAATATGGTAAGACTGACAGCTATGTGTGCTTCTCACATGCCAGACATTTTTCTAAGTGCTCTGCCTGCTCTAACTCACTTAATCTATGTGCTTATTGAATGTTCATTACTAGGAACTGGGCTAGGGTGTCTCAACTATACACACATGCACATGCATTTACAAATGGTATACTGTAATTCCACTGATTTAATTAGCAAATTCCTATAAGCTAGGCATTACACTCACTTTTTTTTTAAGGATATGGGAGCAATAAAATTAATATTAATAGCCAGCATTTATAAGAGCCTGCTGTAATACAAATTCCATGCTAAATGGCTTACACAGATGTAGGTATTAGTTCACTTTACCAATAAGGAAACTAATCAAACTACTATTCTTTTTTTCTTTATTTTATTACCGTATATACTCAAATATAAGCCGAGTTTTTTCAGCACAAAATTGTTGCCGAAAAACACGAACTCAGCATAAATTTTTGCCGAAAAAACTCGGCTTACACTCGAGTATATACGGTATATTGTTAAATCATACCTGTGTACATTAGTGCTACCGTCTGTACGATTCTAAGATGCACCATAGATGTGGCCCCACCCATTACCCTCCCTCCACCCGAACCTCCCCCCTCCCTTCCCCTTCCTTGGCCCTTTCCCCATAGTCTTGTGCTATTGTTAAGTTATAGCCCTCATGTGAAAGCTATAATTTAGCTTCATAGTAGGGCTGAGTACATTGGATACGTTTTCTTCCATTCCTGAGATACTTTGCTAAGAAGAATATGTTCCAACTCCATCCATGTAAACATGAAAGAGGTAAAGTCTCCATCTTTCTTTGAGGCTGCATAGTATTCCATGGTGTACATGTACCACAATTTGCTAGTCCATTCATGGGTCAATGGGCACTTGGGCTTCTTCCATGACTTAGCGATTATGAACTGGGCTGCAATAAACATTCTGGTACAGATATCTTAGTTATATTGGGACTTTTGGTCTTCTGGGTATAAACCTAGTACAGGAATTATAGGATCGAATGGCAGGTCTATTTTTAGGTCTCTAAGTATTCTCCAAACATCCTTCCAGAAGGAACGTATTAGTGGGCATTCCCACCAGCAGTGTAGAAGAGTGCCCTTTCCTCCACATCCACGCCAACATTTCTGGTTTTGGGATTTTGTTATGTGGG